>CM030363.1:212760773-213062229 GCA_017893485.1 Hemerocallis citrina
TCAACTAGATCCTCGGTTTTCCTAATAATTGGTATCAGAGCTTCGAGTTCAAGGGTTTGTTTGAGTTCCTTGGAGAAGATTGCAGATCAGATCATGAAGATCAAGTAGTTCAAAGGCAAGATCAACTTTGATCTCTTGAAGAATGACATGCATGAAGTATCGATTCAACATGACTTGGATCTAGTACTAGAAGAAGATAAAGGGAGAAAAATCGGCACAAAGCAGGAGAATTAGGAGGAGATTTATTCATAAGGCTTTGGTTTAATCCGTAAGTCTTCGATGAGCGATTTCAGGTATAGGAGAAGCGCGGCGAGTCTTTAGGCAAGATTCAGAACTGACTACTTGAGATCGTCATTACAGGGTCGGATTCACCAGAAAGGAATGTTGTAGGATTTCTCAATGAAGGAAAGTACCGCTCTTCTAGATCATGCAGTAGAGTTCAATATGGAGTTTTCTGAACTGAGGGCTTTCAATGCAGATGATCTAAAAGTTTCCAACTCAGTATATTCACCACCAAATCTATCCAACATGATAACCGTGCTAGAAGAGAAATCTACCAAGGAGAAGTTTTTCAAAGCAGGTATGATCGAGGGGTTGGAAGATAATGCACTTAGGAAGGAAAGTCAGAAATCGACGTCAACTTCTGTGAGTTTCTTGGAGGTAGATTGTACTTCGAATGGAAGGAAAAGTGTATGTAGCGGTAAGGTCCGTGACCACCAGTGCAAAGAGATTGGACATTACATGAGAGACAGTTGCAAGCGGTTGAGTCAGAGGGGCACCAAATCCAGTGCCACTGAATCGGGTGATGGCTTAAACAGTGCTTTTGTTTCAAGTCCTTTAGATGTGAATTCTGGTTTTTCTTTTGATTTGGTTAGTTCTTCTCAAGTTTTCTCTGAGAAAGATATGGTTTCTACTTACAAGTTTACATCATGTCGTTGTGTGAGAACGACGAATGACAAGAATTGTGAAGTAAAGGATGAGAAAACAAATCAGTCGAAGATGATAGACGGAAGGGGACACACACTGGAGGAGAGCATGTATATTCCTTTGGTAAAGTGGAGCCTTATATCCATGAGAACTCTTGAAGTAATGGACTGCAGGTACACAGATCTAGGTGGAGTTTGTTCAATTTTGGGAAGGTATTGTAAGGTGATGAAGGGTGAGAGGTGATTTAGCAGAGTCAGCACAGTCTCTACCATCTTTGTGAGAACATGAAACCTTGGCCAAGTGGTTTGAAGCCCAATGTTCTTAAAGCATTATCTAGTTTGTTATTACTAGAATCATCCAAGTAAGATTGCGACGTTCGTATATCGTCGGAAGGTGGAGAGAGCCTTGATGTAGGTGGAGTTCGTGTGGAGGGTGGCACCTCAATGATTACATCTACTGGGTGTGCCCTTGAGGGGGGCATACAGCTGGAGAGAAACAGGTAGAGATATATTCAACTAGCAGAGGGAGTCATCAAAATGAGTTGTTTGCAAGAAGAAAAGGAAAAGAGTCTAAAAGGTTTTAAATCACACAGTGTGGATTTATGAGTATGCAATCTAAGGTGAAGATTGTTGAGTTTATGTCTTGCATACTATGTTGGATACAAAAACGATGAGACGATAAAGGGATCGAGATGATTGGAAACGAAGTGGAAGCGAAAAGGAAACAATCAGTAGTAGCAGCAGTAGTAGCAGGTTGTGGTTGACCGACCTTGGGGTGCGGTCGACCGTCGCCTATACAGAGTCTTCCCGAGAGGAGGACAGTCGACCGGTCTTGTTAGACGGTCGACTGTTTGCGGCGCTGAAGAATTTTTGGCTCGGGTCGGTGATTCGTGAGAAGGCCAACTTGCTCCTCAAGTCAGATCGTGAGACTCTTATCGTAGGGTTATCTCTTCAGTAACATCTAACGGTTATTGTATCAAGATATCAAACTAGGATTTCTCTAGATCTCTATATATTGTTGTTATTGGCCTTCATTGAGAGCTAAGAGAGAAAGTACTTCATTGAAGGCAGGATTTGATAGGTTCTCCAATTGTAAACAACTAGTACTTACTGGTGAGGCTTGAGAGATGCGAGTCGTGGTGAGAATTGTAATATTCTTATATCTTTTCTAGTTAAATAACATCTCGGATTTCTTTTCTCCAGAATTAAGTCGAAATGCCCAACCGAGACAAACTTATGTGTACTTTGGTGTGTTTGGTATGATCTCATATGTGCTTGATAGTTTGTACTGATTGCATCTAATAACTCAACAAAATCGTCGGTTTTCCTAACAGAACGGCGACTACAATCATCCATCACCACCACCGTACAGATGAACAAAACAGCGTCATACATCAGAACAACAATAAATCCATCACCACCACCGTACAGATGAACAAAACAGCGTCATACATCAGAACAACAATAAAGAGGATGCAACGCCAGAAAAATAAGTACAGACATATAGATAAGAAGAGCTGCAGCAGCATAATAAAGTAACACTCAAAATAATAGACATAAGAGCTACCACCAAGGACATCCGCAGTGAAACCAACAGCAAGTGCAACTCCATAAACAAGATGTAAAAAAAAAAATTGACATGTGAATTTTATATGCAATCATTTATTATTTTAGATTAGATTGAATAATTTATCTAGTACAGTTTTAATTTTCCTTAAAAAATTTCGCATGCAAACCAACTGGGCATGCAGTGCTAACAATATTAGATTTAAGAATATCTTGCTTAATGAAGCATAATTTCGATATTCAGTAGGAGTACAATAAATAAATATTGAGACTATTTGGTATATATACTACTGCATGCACTTGTTCCTTAGTTGAGTATGGTTGCATGCACATACTTTGTATATTGTATGTACATGATAAGCATGAACAAAGAATATATATAGGTAGCATGCATGAACATGAATGACTATATATATTCAGCGGTTATATCAACACATAGTGGTCACGCTCCACTTTTTGCTAAAATGTAAAGGCCTATATGCACACAAAAATATTATGTTTTTACGAGTTTTGGGGGCCTGAGACTATGATATTATTTAAGCAGTGAAACATTTTAAAAGAAAACATTAATTTCAAGAAAGCATCTTGATTTTGTGTAGAAAAATAGTGAAGAGAAAAGCTCTAAAACTATTAGAAGGAAACATTTTACTACAATGAGAGGGAATTTGGAAAAATAAATATTATTACTCATTATGATATGAACAGAACTAGTTGTAATTATCTATTTAATAAAACACAAAGAAAGCTATCAAGTGGCTCTCATTCAATATTGAAATCAACGATCCAGCTCTAACTTCACAAAACATATTTTTCTGCCCAAAAGTTTCCCTCAAAACTCAAATTCGAATCCCCAAAACAACTCCTTTATTTATTTTTCTCTCTTTTTCTCTCTCTCTATTTACGCAGAAATTTATATTTTCAGATTTCAGGTTTGTAAATTTTCAGATTTTTTATGCATTTTCTTATTGCTCGTGTTACATTGAAAATAGCAAATATCTCATCAACAATTAAATTTTATCATTTTCCACACTCAAAGTTCTAAGAAGTTGAATTTTACACCGCCATTTATAATTATTTTTCAACATATACTAATGGAAACATGGACTTTTATTTACAAGTAATTATTGTTTTGCCAATTCAAACTTGAGATACATAATTGTTGTTTTACTGTTTACAAGACTTTCATATGCTGTATCGTTTCGATTACGTGCCGTAGGCACGTGCCCACAAGAAAATCTAGTATATTAATAAATAGCACAATTTAGTTGTAATTAATCGTATAGAGATAAGTAACACATGACTAAGAGTGAGGGCACATATCAACAGACCATCACATTTCAATGAAATAATTTTAGAAACATTTTAAAATTAAAATTGTTTATCCTATAAATCATTAATTGACATTAATATTGGATTAATTAGCTAGGATGGCATCTCTTCTCAGTTAATTATAGGTCGTTATGCGTAAAGCCTTAAAAATTTAAAGAAAGAAGAATCATCATCCACGAGTTTCCATGTGGTATGCAGCAAGAAACACAAATGGATTTGATTAAATTAATGAGTTAATTTAAAGAATTTCTTGTAATGTTGTATGGGACTAAGGAGTGCTACACTATAAACATTTGAATGGTGCCATATGCAATTAGAGGTATCGAAACAAACAGAAATCCACAGAGAATATTCCATTTAGGCTGTGAATCAAACAAAGTGAAATTAATTGGACCTAAATTATGCTAATCATGTTGTTGAGTGTTAACAACATTAGTTAATTTTGGATGTATATGCGTTTCTGTCACCAATTACCAATATAATTAATCTCTTAATCAATACTGATTAGTTTATTCACTAAAGTTAATTAGTAGGCATCACAGCTTTAATTTAACTCAAGTATATATGTAATGTAGTAGTATTAATTTGTGGTTTTCCGGTCAAATGAGGGGTTAAAGAGCAAGAAAAAGGTTAAAAGTGTATATAATTTACAAAAAGATGTAGGAGTTAAGGAAAAGGGAGATTAATATGGCTTTTTTCTTGTTCTTAGTTATATGTTGTGTCTGTTGAATTTCTACACACCACCGTCAATCACTCTACCGTCAATTACTCCACCAATCACGCCGTCACTTAAGCTTCACCTACTCCTATACTACTTTCTCTGTCAATTCTTCAATCCTCAAATTTGTATAAATAGAATTATCATAGATTGTAATAAGATAAGAAAAACTTAATATAGTTTCTTCAATTCAATTTCTAGATGGTATCAGAGCCTACCAGTTGAAATTTTCAAAAACCCAAATCCCAAACAAATTTAAATCCAAATCGGATCTCAAATCCAAACCAAATCCCAAACAAAATCCAAATCCAAATCAGATCTCATATCCAAAATCAAAACCCAAACAAATTTCAGCAAACAAATCCAAAAAAAAAAAAAAAACAAAAAAAAAAAAAAACCATACCATCGTTTATCGCCGGCCGACGCAACCGCTGTCGAAGGGCCCGCTGCAGCTCTGTTGCGCTAGCTCCTCCAGTTAATTCGTATACATCATCTTTCTCTTTTAGGGTTGATTTAAGGTTTCTTTCTTTCTTCTCATCGTCCATTTCATAAGAAGAAAAAAAAAGGGGAGGGGGGAGGAGAGAGAGAGAGATCTGGATTGTTAAAAGTGTTTTTTTTTTGAATGGGTTGCTTTCTGGACTTGTTACTGATAAGGTGAAATTTTGAGTTTTTTGCTCTGTTTTGTTTTCGTTGGTTAGGGGTGTTGTTTTTGGGATTGGAGAGTGATTAATTTGTGGGGTTTTGGAGTAGGACATTTCGACTAGGGTTATAGCGGAGGGATTGTTTAGATCAGAGTCTTTTTTTTTTTCCTTTCTTTTTAAATTTTTTTTTCCTTTCCTTTTGATTTTACAAAAAAAAAAAAGAAAAGAAAAAAAAAAAAAAAAAAAGAAAATAAGTGAAAAAAGTTTAGAGTCATCCGGAATTAAATCCATTCCGGTTGTCGTTCATTCCGAAGGGGTTTTTAATGTCGGACTCACTCTTACTGAATCCAATTACGATATATGGTCTCAGCTGATGGAAATGCACATTGCTGAAAGGGACAAGATCTCATATATTCGTGATCAGACTACGGCACCAGCGAAATCGGATGACAATTATGAAAAATGGTATGCTGAAAATCAGAAGGTCAAACGATGGCTATTAATGTCTATGTCTCCAGAAATTATGCGGCGTTATTTACGCTTACCTACTGCCTACGACATTTGGAATGCCTTATCAAAGGCATTCTACGATGGAAGTGATGAATTGCAAGTTTTTACTCTGAATCAGAAGGCCTTTTCAGCCAGCCAAAAAGGGCGACTACTCTCTGTGTATTATGGAGAGCTGACTGAAATTTTTCAAGAGTTGGACCATCGTGATATGGTGGTTATGAAGGATCCAGATGATGTCGAAGCCCATCGCAAGTCTATTGAACGTCTACGGGTTCACATATTTCTCGCTGGATTGGATGAGGAATTTGATTCACTCAGACGTGAAATCTTGCGCCGAGATCCAGTACCAAATCTGGATGAGTGTTACTCTTTGTTTCGACGGGAAGTTGTTCGCAGTACCACCCTGAAAAGTCATTCTGAAGCATCTGAACCCAATGCCATGGTGGCTCGATTCCGAGCTAAACAGGATCGAGCACGACCCTACATTGGTAGACCAACTAATGGTATTGACAAGTCTTCCTACAAATGCACTCATTGCAATAAGACTGGTCATACCAAAAGTCGCTGTTTTGAACTGGTGGGATATCCAGAATGGTGGGATCCTAGTCGCACAAAGAAAAATCCAGGCGGGCATTCCGCTGCAGCAGTTGTTCAAACAAAGACCGAAGACGATGATCCTAACAACGCCTCGGCATTGGTAATAGCTGCAGACAATCATGGTAAGTTTTTAAATGTTTTTACACCTGTTTTGAATAGTGCATGGATAATTGATTCTGGTGCAACAGATCACATGACATTTGATTCTAGACATATCCCATCAATCAATCCCTCCACTCAAAAAATTGTCTCTACTGCCAATGGCACTAATACCCCAGTCATTGGAGAAGGATCTTTGACTCTTACCGATACATTACATTTAGATTCTGTTTTACTTGTTCCATCCTTAAATTATAATCTTTTGTCAGTTTCTCAAATAACCACTACCTTATCTTGTGTTGTCATTTTTTGGCCTGATTTGTGTGTGTTTAAGGACATCAAAACCAGGAAGACGATTGGTTGTGGTATTAGACGGGGGAAGCTGTATTATTTGGACTTGGACGCAAAGAATACTGAACGCATGCGACAAGCTCTGGCAGTGGCTGGTTCTGAAGACACAAAACGGAAAGAAATATGGTTATGGCATCGTCGTCTTGGGCATGCTTCCTTTGGGTATCTCAAAAAATTATTTCCCCGTTTATTCGAAGCAGTTGATGTTTCTAGTTTCCTGTGTGATATTTGTGAACTTGCCAAATGTCATCGTGTCTCATTTCCTTTACGATTGAATAAAAGTTTGATTCCATTTATGATTATTCATTCTGATGTCTGGGGTCCATCTAAAGTCACTACTTTGGGTGGGTCACGTTGGTTTGTAACATTTATTGATGATTGTACGCGAATGACATGGCTATACTTGATGAAATCCAAAAGTGAAGTGAACTCGGTCTTTCAAAAGTTTCATAAACAGGTTGAAACTCAGTACAATAGAAAGATTCAAGTTCTTCGCAGTGACAATGGTGGCGAATATCAAAGTACAGAACTTCAACAGTATTTGGCAGCGCAAGGAATGATTCATCAAACCACTTGCTCCAACACACCCCAACAGAATGGAGTAGCAGAGCGGAAAAATCGACACTTGTTGGCTGTTGTCCGTGCCTTGTTAATTGAAGCCCATATGCCATTATCTTATTGGGGAGAAGCACTTACTTCTGCCGCTTATTTAATCAATCGGGTACCCTCCAGCACCATCCATTTTCAAACACCATTCCAAACCCTTACTAATGCAGTTGTTGCCCCAGCTGTCTCCAATTTAACTCCTCGTGTCTTTGGGTGTGTGGTGTTTGTACACTTGCACAAGCATCAACGCACCAAGTTGACTCCTCAAGCATTACGGTGTGTTTTTGTTGGGTATGCCGCTCATCAAAAAGGATATAGGTGTTACCATCCTCCCACACATCGATTATTTGTCACGATGGATGCTGTTTTCCATGAAGATACAATTTACTTCTCCATGCCTGAATTTCAGGGGGAGTGCCAGACGGAAATTCAGACTCTAGATTATGAGGAAAGTAATACGCAGGATGTGGGATACGTGGATTCCAGTATCGAATTTCCAATAACTGAAGAAGTGGGTCTATCTCCAACACGGCTTGACACCGATGGTCTATCTCCAACACAGCTTGACACCGATGGTTTATCTCCAACTCAGCCCGAGATCCGGTCTCTTGAAAATATGGCTCCGCCTCCAGTTGACATACCACACCAATCGCTTACTGAAGATGTTCTTGAACCACACAAGAGACAGTTACCACAACGTCACACTAGAGGTATTCCTAAACCCACATATGAACCTGAACTTTCTAGTAAAGTAAAATATCCCATGAGCCATTATGTGTCTAACCATGGTTTGTCAGAATCAAATATGACATTTGTGAATCAATTATCTGTTGTATCTATTCCTAACAGTGTGCAGGAAGCCTTAGCTGATCCAAGATGGAGAGCAGCTATGAACGAGGAAATGAAATCTTTGGAACAAAATAAAACATGGGAACTAGTTGATCCTCCACCAGGAAAGAAATCAGTCGGATGTCGGTGGATTTACACAGTGAAGTACAAGGCTGACGGCACAATTGAACGCTTCAAGGCAAGACTGGTAGCAAAGGGATACACTCAAATCTATGGGATTGATTACAAAGAAACATTTGCACATGTAGCCAAAATTAATACGGTTCGTGTTCTGCTATCTTTAGCTGCAAACTTGGATTGGCCATTACAACAATTCGATGTGAAGAATGCTTTTCTACATGGTGAATTATCCGAAGAAGTCTACATGGATCTCCCACCAGGATGCATGATACACAGCAAGAAGGTATGCAGGCTAAAGAAATCATTGTATGGACTGAAACAATCTCCGAGAGCATGGTTTGGAAGGTTCACAAAATCTATGATAGCCTTTGGCTACCATCAGAGCAACTCAGATCATACTCTTTTCCTCAAAAAACAGCAAGGTAAAATCACTGCACTCATTATATATGTGGATGACATGGTGGTTACAGGGAATGATCCTGAAGAAAGGAAGGCATTACAGAATTACTTATCCAAAGAATTTGAAATGAAAGATCTAGGCCCGCTGAAATATTTTCTTGGGATTGAAGTATCCCGATCTAATAAAGGGATAGTTCTATCTCAAAGAAAATATGCCTTAGATCTATTACAAGAGACTGGTATGGAAGCATGTCAACCAGCCGATACACCAGTAGAAGAAGGTTTAAAGCTATGTATTGAGTCCAATCAGGTACCAGTTGACAAAGGAAGATACCAAAGACTTGTAGGGAGATTGATGTACTTATCTCATACCAGACCTGATTTGGCTTATGCTTTGAGTATTGTCAGCCAGTTCATGCATAATCCTGGAGAACAACATATGAATGCAGTTACTCGCATTTTGAGGTATTTGAAGTCTGCTCCAGGAAAAGGAGTATTATTCACCAAAAATGAAAATTATCAAAGCATAGAAGCATACACTGATGCTGATTGGGCTGGTGCTGTGGATGACAGACGATCTACTTCTGGTTACTTTACCTTTGTAGGAGGTAATCTTGTGACATGGAGAAGCAAAAAACAAAATGTTGTAGCTCGTTCTAGTGCAGAAGCTGAATACAGAGGTTTGGCCAACGTACTTTGTGAAACATTATGGCTAAAACTTCTCTTGCAGGATTTGGGTTATCCATTTGAACAACCTATCCGACTGTTTTGTGACAATAAAGCAGCATGTGATATCGCACATAATCCAGTTCAACATGACCGTACAAAACACGTCGAGGTAGACAGATTTTTTATTAAAGAAAAATTGGATGAAAAGATTGTGGAATTACCTAAAACTCGATCAGAGGAACAGGTGGCTGACATTCTCACCAAAGCAGTCTCAAATCGAGTGTTCTTAAGATTTTTGGACAAGTTGGGCATGTGCAACATCTACGCACCAACTTGAGGGGGAGTGTTGAATTTCTACACACCACCGTCAATCACTCTACCGTCAATTACTCCACCAATCACGCCGTCACTTAAGCTTCACCTACTCCTATACTACTTTCTCTGTCAATTCTTCAATCCTCAAATTTGTATAAATAGAATTATCATAGATTGTAATAAGATAAGAAAAACTTAATATAGTTTCTTCAATTCAATTTCTAGAGTGTCTTATACATGATTGAAATAATTGCCAATTTGTCCGATGCAAATACGATGAGAGAAATTGTGGGAAGTTATTAATGTATTTCATGTAGTGACCGCCCATTAATTAGTTAATAAAAATTACTTTTATTTATATATATATATATATATATATATATATATATATATATATTAATGGTATATCCTAAACCACAAACCAAGCGAAGCTTAGAATGATTAAAAATGTAAAAGTGCGACACATAAGGATTTAACATGTAACAGGAGATTACATGTTCATGGAGTTTTGATGTTCTGACTAGGTTATCTCTTCTTTTTGTTTTGGTTATTTCTGCAAATATAGGAGTTTAATTATATTAAGTTTGTTTTATATTTCGCTATGATTGCCAGCTAACTACTAGAACGTGTAGAAGCTGTAGGTTATGTTAGAATTACCATACTGTTTCAATATATTTGGCTTGAGTCTTAAAACTCTATCCTCGTTATTAAAAAAAATAATTACTATACTGTTTTTTGGTTTTTATTTTATTTATTGGCCATCTTTTGGGCTTTATCTCTCTTACATTAAAAAAAATAAAACAAAAAAATAAAAAATAAAATAAAAAATAAAAAAGATTACATGTTCAAACCTAAGAAATACTCCAAGGGTACGTAGAACCTTATATAAAAAAAAAAAAATACAAGTTCCTTTCCCTTATTACATTGATATATTCATTGCCGATCGACCAAATTCCTGTTTCATTTATACCCCGAATCTCTGATTATGATCAAGAGACATGTACGCTAACCATGTTAACGAAGACGTACGCGTTGATTGCCGAAATGAGCTGCAAGCCATTATAATATATGTTGTCAATGTCACAACAAGTCATGTTCAATTGACCACTATTTACCTGTTCAATTCCGGCCCGATCTTTAGTAAATTTCTCAAAATAAGAAAGAAATTACCTACTTTACTCTCGATGTTAAGGTTCGAAGTATAAACATCCACTGGTAATTTTTTCCATCCGATTTTTCTAAAATATAAGTCATTTTACCATCTTTCTTTTGTTCCATATTATATGTCATTTTAGGCTCCCAGAGCAATATCTTAGTACTCCTAAATATTCATTAAATTATTTTTTTACTCCACAACAGATTGTACTCTTAAAGAATTTTCTCAGTGAACAAAGAGAAAATTAAATTAGAGGATATTTTGTTAACTATACATTAATCTCAAATAATATGTAACAATTGAATGGATTATTTATTTCACATTATCTCTAATATTATCTCTAATCTCTAATACTATAATGAGAAAATGTCTTATAGTGTCATTTGTAAATCTATCAACGTGTGTAATGCACGTGCATAACTATTAAAAAGGATGTCTTAGATACAAGGTTAGATCATGTCTGAATTTTTATTTTAAAAAAAAACAATCTTTATTAAGACGTGCATTGCACGTATAAATTACTAATAATAAGTTAAGGTGTTTGTTTATAAGAGTGTAAGAAACTTAAATGACTTATATTTTAAAACAGAGGAGTAATAATTATTCTTAATTTAAAAACAATAAAATTGTTATTCCTTATCAGTTAGTCTTATTTGCGTCTCAAATTGTACACAAAAATCAGTATATACGTATTAATTCAGCTGTCATTTCTACCAAACCCAATAACCCTAACAGCTAAAAGACTCAGCCCAATTGCTGTGTGCATGCAATGCTAGTGTGAATAGTGCAATGTCGACACTGGACTTCAAACTACCATGTCGCATATCATAATTTAAAATATAAAGAAAACTTCTCAATGTATTTTAATAAAGATTAAATAGTGCTCAAGTTGACAATTTGAATGGAGTGCACATCAAAGGAAGGAAGAAACTAGAAGGAACATTCCAGAGAGTGGGGTCTCTGTCTCTTCGTCCGTAACCAAAAAGGCCACCTCCTTTATACGAGTATCATATTTGTGATTAGGGTTCTGATTATAAAGTATATATTCTTCTGTATATGTGATATTTATGATTATTAACTTTTAATTCTATCATCTTTAACGTCAGACTCCCAACAACTTGCAGCAAACCATATCTTTTACTCTTTGCGTGGCCCCATGCAGTACCCACTGCTTAAAATATAATTAATTTCAGCTCTAAATATAATTAGTTTCAGCTCCATCTGTGAAAAATTAATTTTGTATCCCTAACTTGGAAAGCATTTTCTAACTCAATAAACACATTTCCTTTATACTCACTTAGAGCATCTGCAGTCGTTTGCCATTTACCTATATTTTGAAAAAAATGAGAAAAAAAAACTGTAGTCATTGACCATTTACCTAAAAGGTAACTCTAACAAGAACAGTGTTTGGCCAAATATAGAAGACGAAATGGCTATTGCCAAAATATAGCTAATGAGGGATAATCTTTCGTCCGTTTAATGAGACGAAAGATTATCTTTCATCGAAGAGGTCGGACAGAAAAAAAAACACCGTCCTACACATTCGCAGCTCAAAATTGATCGGACGAAAGATAATATACCGTCTGTGAATTAAAAAAAAAAATTTCGTCGGCCGATACATAATCCTTCGTCTCTACAATTGAGAATAAGACAAAATCGTTTGGGACGGTAGATAATCTACCCCCCCCCCCCCCCTTTTTTCGAATTGTGTGATTACCTTTTTACCCTTGTCCACATTTTTCCTATTACTTTAAACTTTACAACGGCTACTCGATGTAATTAAAAGTTAATAATCATACTGGGTCTCAATTTTGGGACAGGATTTCTCTCACATTTGTCAATCTATTAGGAAGTCCAACAGATAGAACAGCCGGCTCTCTTTGTAGTCGATTCTCTACTATGTCAAAGAAAGTTGCACTTTTCATTGCAAAGCTGAGCAGTGTGACCAATAGAGCGGCAAGCGGTACTACGGACGCGGATAAGGTGTGTTTTGTTTTAATGAATTTCATTAATTTAATATGTATCGTTTATAAAAATAAATTCCGTTAACTTAATCTTCTTGAACAATTTTTTTATAATAGGTACGCGACGCGCGACTAGAATATATGCAGGTAGCTGGCATGCCCTTCAAATTTGAAGAGTATTATGAAATTTTGAAAGATCAACCAAAATTCTCCACTCGTACAACTCAGGTTTTCGAACCAATCCAAAATACTAAATTTGACGAAGGTGGTAGTTCGAACCCTTCACCACCAAACGTACAATGGGATTCAGATATACCAATTGATCTCAATGCACCTTCTCCACTTTCTCGACCACCTAGTAGGAAAGAAGCAAAGAAAAAAGGGAAGCACACCTCCGAAGCCACCAATGTTTCTGCAATGGTCGAAGAGACGCGAAATTTTAACGCTTTTTATATTAGTACGCAGGAAAGGAGGCTTGAGATGAAACAACGAGATCAAGATCGGTTAGAAAGGGCGGATGAATATCGTATAATGGGTATGGATTTGAGTAGCTTAAGTGAAAGTCAACATTATTATTTTCTATGTCGACAGAATGAAATAATGCATAAAAAGGGCTACCATCTGGGTTAAAGTAGTACATCAATTTGTGTTAGTTATCTTTTATTGTTATTGTTAATGTTGTAATGTTTTTAATGTGGTTATTATTAATATACGTGACCTGGTATTAATGAAATTATGGTTGGCAATGTGGTTATTTTAATCATGTTGTTGCTGTTTGAAGTTAAAAGAGGGGTTCTATTTTTGAGATATTGATGTGTTTTGATGTGTCTTAATAACTCGTACATGTTATATAAGATAAAAGTTTAAGCAACTCAGGAAATTTGATTTTGATTTTACAATTTTTAATCGAGTATCAGTCGAAAACATGCACAAAACATGTACGCTCAGTTGGACCAGACCTATTAGGGGTGACGAAGGCCATGTTAGCTTGTTGGTCGTATACATATTCACCAACCCCATCTTCCCTTTCATCTTCAACAATCATATTGTGTAATATGATACATGTTTTCATAATATATGAAAGACTGTCAGGATCCCAAAGTCTGGCTGGACCTCTAACTATAGCAAATCGTGCCTGTAATACCCCGGATCCGCTCAACATCTTTTCGTGCAGCCTCTTGCATCTGCAAAATTTTTTTCTTTTTCGGTGTATCTGGGGCTGAGTAAGTCTTCACTATAGTCGCCAATGGGGGTATATACCATTAGCTAAATAATAACCCACGTTGTGTGCACGATTGTTAATTACAAATTCAACAGGTGGTGCACAACCATCGAGAATGGTGGAGCAGGAAATGATAACTGTGCGGTCAGATCAGTAATGCTAGATGGTCCAATAAAATCAATATTTGCCGCATGCGAGACCTTCTTCATAATAGCACATATTGATACTTTGGCCCAATACTTATCATATATATGTTGGGTTACTGGGTGGACCAATTGAGAAGCGTCAATAGGTGGATATATATCTTGTGCTGGTATTCTAGACATAATAACCGGTGGTTCTCTTGGTATTACTATAATCTCAGTCAATTGACGGTAACACCGATCACCAAGATACCAAACACCCTACAACATAATTATGTAAAATTACAAAAATTACACTTATCCTACATAACTCGGTAAATTTAAAATATCATAAAGTGACAAATATGAACTATTACCTGCTCGCAAAACTGGAAAACAACACAGTGACGAGACATGATACTAGCGTGCATAATATCATGCTCACCCTCATATGAAGATCCAAAATACGGTTGCCATATAATTGATGCCAAAGTTTGCATCTCCAATTGGCAATAGATATACTGTACCTAACCTGATCTGTTCTTCGGTACTCAATTTCACTTTTGTTCCAATTTCACTTTTGTTTCAATGTGTTATCTTTGGCCTTTTGTCAGCGGCTCGCAATGTGTCGGCAACATTTTCCGTATTTACAGTGATTGGAACACACACATGTGTGTATTCATATGCCCAGTACTGACAATATAAAGATGTATTAGCTGGGAATATGTGAGTATATAAATATTTAAATTAGTACTCTTATTAATAAAATTACCTCGAGTACTTGTCATGGGCCGTTGAATGATTTAACTTTATGCCTGGAACAAGCATTCAGAGACATAAATAATAGTGCGAAAGCTTGACTACCCCAATCAAATGTGCCAAATTTACTCAGATCTTCGAGGGTTGCAAGCCATCCACACCTAATAACAGAAGCACCTTTTGCGAAAAGGAATTTACCCAAGAAGAACAAAAAGAATGCCCTAGCGACCCTCGCAGCCAGAACCAAGTCAGTTTTTGCTGCCTCAGTCAAACTACTATGGAAATATTTCTTCAGGAATGAACAACGTATTCTCTGAGACTTTCAATCATCAGAAGTAAGTTCAGTAAAGAAGCGGGACTGTACTGTTTCGAATGGATAGGCCTCGTCGTTACATGGTGTTTGATCGCCGATCCCAATGGATATTCCCGTTAACATCGCCCAATCCAACGGGGTGAAACCCAACTCACAGCATAGGAGATAAAATGTGTGGGTAGTGTCCCACCATCTCTCAACCAAAGACACGACAATCTTATGGGATGATTTTTCTGTATCAATTGTGAAAAAACGTTTCCGGCCAGTATTATGTATTAGTTGTTTCACTGTTGAGATACGAGAATAAATCTTGTAAGCTTTGATTGGACCATTCCAACTACCCCTAAAGTTACAGTACCCACCAAAAGAATTTTCAGTAATATTCTTACATATATGAGTGCGGCTGTCGACTACCGGTGTCCACATTTCAGGATCGCTTAAATCAACTTCTTCAGAAACTGATTCCGGTTGTTTGCCTCTGTTACCATGATCAGAACTAGATGCACCCTTCGATTTGAGCCTACCAATAAAACGTCTAACCGACATTTTTTTTTGAAATTGAGCTAGAATGGAGAAGAATTAAGGAATTGAAGAATTAAGACAGAGAAGATGTAATGTAATCTGTTTCAACTTCTCTAAACCCCAACTCAATATATAAGGAGAAACACACATTTGGTGAAGGGTATTTATGTCCAAATAAAATATTTCAACTAGCATCTTTATTTACCTTTTGAATTTTTCTTTTTTTTTATTACCTTTTTCAGATGAGACGAATGTCTCAATCAAGTCTCGTGATCCATTTTAGCGCCGCTTATCATGAACGCTGTTTTATCTTTCGTCTGTTGCAAAAAAAAAAATATTATTAATATATTCAATGAGACGAAACATTAAGCCTCGTCCCACGCCCAAAACCGTGTCAAATTTGCCCCCTTTTCTCGGACGGGAGATAATATCCCGTCCGTCCTATTTTATTTTTTTTTAAAAAAAACAACTGACGACACATGATCCCCCGTCCGATTCAATTTTTGTTATTTTTTTTCTAATTTAGCGGACGATAAATAATCCTCCGTCTTACTAAATTTTCGTGTATGGAACGCTGCGACGGTAGATAATCTTTCGTCTGATATTAAAAAACATACGAAAAGCCAAATTTTGGCTTCAAACGACTACAGCGACAACTCATATTTTCTATTTCCATTTGCCATTTACCCAAAATTTAGCAACCAACGACTACAGATGCTCTTAGAGATATATATATAACTTTAGAGAGAAAATCGAGCCACGCCGTGATTTTCTCATATAGATAGTTTACAACTACATTATGGGACCCTCTATAAACTCGTACCGATTATTTCGGTTTTTTGTCAAAATATATACTTAAGATTATAATTTTTCAAGTGATTTGAAGATCATTAATTCATGTTTTAAGTTGTTGCAAAATAAACTGTTTCTTCAATAATATAATAAGTTGACTTCATGTGATGCATGATAAGAAGCATACAAATAACTTAATTTTTTTTGTACATATACATGTTACGATATCAAAAATAATGAACAGTCTGGTCATCCATATAAAATCACACCATATGAGTAGAATTATTCTATATGAAAACAAATTCTTCAAGTATGAGGTTCCTTTCCTCAACTTTAGAATACTCGATCCCATTTTTTAAAATTTTCACTATTGCTAAAAATGTTATAGTTTATGTCTTGCATACTATGTTCGATTAGAAGAGAAATAGGCAAAGCAAGAACATATTTAGAAGCAAAGAAAGGAGGCAATAGGGTGCTGAATTGGCTGCCATAGATGTATAGCAGCCGACCACAACCTAGTCGAGATATCTCTATTTGCGATCGACAACAATGCAGTCTACTACCACTTTGGGCAATCGACCGACAGCGGCAGTATAAGCCCAATCTTAAGGTTTTGTTTGAGCTCAGGTTTGTTTTCCACGTTATATTGTATGGCTCTTATTGCATGAGTATTTCTTCAAGGTTTATAGGACGGTGACAGATCAAGACTATAACCTAGGTTTTTATAGATCTTTATAAATAATTATGATGACCTCCTTGAAAGATATATAGCATATGCGAGTTTTCTATTGTAAACAACATAGTCTCTTCTAGTGAGTCTCCAGAGATATATAAATAAATCGTGGTGAGAGAATTGTAACTCTTTTGTCGTCTCTAGTTGATCAATAATGTTGCAGAATCTACCACAACTCGTAGTATAGCGGAACTCACACACCACAAGCAATAGAAATTTCTCAAGAACTGGATGAACCATGATCAAGCCACCACGATATATACAAGATCTTACAAGAACACAATCAATATGGAGAGATAACCAATACTTCTTATTACCCAATAAATACAAAGATTGCAAAGAGAATACAACTCTCAATCTCTCTCTTTCTCACCTTTGAAACACTCGGCACAATCCCCTCTTGAAGTTGAACAATGATAACGGCTCACCAATTCTCTCTAATAAGTTATTCAAACCCTAAAGTTTGCAGCCACTTATATATCCCTCAAGTAAACCTTAAAAGATAAACACAAATACAGTTTATTGGACCCAAAACCCGAAAGCTCAAATAACACACAGCGTCGATGTCGATCGACCACACCCCCAAGTCAGTCGACTGCAACGTATAAAGCCAACTCCTGAATTCTTGACCGGTCGACCGTACGGTCGACTGTCTTGCTTTCTATTGGACCTTGTACACTCGAAGAACCTCCTTTAGTTAGGGTCAGTCGACCACACCCCCGGTCGATCGACCGCAACTTTTCAGACTGCACATCTTCTACTTGTTGTTGTCTTCGTCTCCTCCTCTTCTTCTCGAACATCAAGTACTCTGTGCCTAAGTGTATTTGAGGCCACAATCCTAACAATCTCTCACTTGGACCAAATACACAATGCTTCAAAGTTATTGTAATTTTTACTTCGCATTATCTCTGTCAATCTGTTACTTTCATGGAAGACCCAAGTACTCCTCACTCTCATGAAGAGCACATCCGCTACTCCACCACGTTGAGTGCACCAACCACCCCTCATCACCTCATGAAGGATGTGCTCCACCAATCGCATGGAGCACGAATACAAGAGAAACAACCTCTCTTGTCTGATTCAGTGTTACAAGACTCTCCAACTCGCCGAAACTCCTCTAACACCGGACATGGTACAAAGTCTCTCAATGCACCATCTGCACTAGAAGTCTTCGTGAAAGACACCTCCAAAAAATCCACCAACTGTTCAACCCCTACAGTCCCATTTCGGTTACCTTCATCAACATCATCTCGCATATTGCTATCAGTGCTTTATACCACACAAAAGCGACTTGAAGCTTCATCTATCATATCGCAAAGTGTCATCACCGCAGCAACGTCTTGCACTCTAGGATCACTCTCATGACTAACAGTTCCCACTAAATTAGTAACCTCCCCTCCATAACTGAAAGAACTCAGTTGCACCCCACATAACCTACTACTCGATTTCGGCTGAGAGTCAACTACAGGAGGAACGCCCCTCACGTCTCTAAGTAAATACATCGTTCCCTCACGCTTCCCTTTTGAAATCACCCTTGAACCTGCAGCTATACGTCACTCTCCACTACCAACTATAGTAGACATACTCTCTTTGTCTAGCCTTTCCATCGAGATAAGATTTTCTGTCATGTCTGAAACATGTCTTGTCTCTTGCAAGACAATACTCTAATCATCAATGGCTTTTACGTGAACAGTACCAACCCCTCGTACAGGACACCTCTGACTGTTTCCCAAGATCACATCTCCAAAAGAACCCTCCTTGTAGCCACCAAACACATCTCTCCTCGAAGTTTGATAAAAAGAA
Organism: Hemerocallis citrina; assembly: GCA_017893485.1. Lineage (NCBI taxonomy): Eukaryota > Viridiplantae > Streptophyta > Magnoliopsida > Asparagales > Asphodelaceae > Hemerocallis > Hemerocallis citrina. Next base: position 212,779,855 of record CM030363.1, read on the forward strand.
GCTCCTGAATCAATGCACCAATCTTAAGTACTTAACTCCTACCTATCTGATAAGCATAACTCTTCAACAAGCCCCACTTGAGCTTCTTTAGGGTTATCTCTCTTCGGTTTCTCTTGCTTTCTTTTCATATAAGCCTTGCAACTACTTATCATGTGACCCCTCTTGTGACAATACCAACACTCATGTATATGTCCCCCATCGCTGTCATCAGATTCACCCTCAAATAAACTACTCTAAACCTTTCTTCTTCGAATGCTCTTAAATCTCCCACGTCTCTTCTCAACTTTCATTGCGGAATATCTAGAAGATGATGATGAAAACCTCAAGTTTCTCACCCTTCTCACCTCCTCACTCAGAATGCTACTCACCACATCATGTAGAGTCGTCGAATATGTTATAGTTCCAATAATAGTTTGTTTCACCGTACCATAACTATCGGGCAAAGTAGATAGAAGTAACAATGACAATTCCCTCTCTGAAAATATCAAACCTGTAGCTTCTATCGGTTGTAAACTATACAGTAATTGTTCTCATGTTCTGCTATTGAACTCCCTTCCCTCAACTTCATATTAACCAATTTCTTCATATAAAAATTTTGATTAGATGCTGACGGTTTTTCATTGATATCCGTGAGAATCTTCATAGCCTCCTTTTTTTGTCTTTGCCATCGAGATATGAAATAACGCCTTCCTACTTAGTTCCAACTAAATCTGCCATAGCGCCTTCTGATCCAAACGATTCCACTCCGCCAAGATGTTCGTATCCTTGTCTCTACCTTTCGGCTTCTCATCAAACAATGGACCATCTAGATCTTTCTGACGAAGATACGCTATCATCTGAATCTTTCACATCTCGAAGTCACTCCCATCAAAACTCTCGATCTTCGACTTACTATCAGCCATCTCGAACTCAGTGCTCTGATATCACTTGTTGCAGAATTACTACAACTCGTAATGCTAATAGCGGAACTCACACCACAAGCAATAGAAACTTTCCAAGATCTAGATGAACTAAGAACAAGCCACCACGAAGTCAATATGCAGAGATAACCAATACTTCTTATTCCCAGAGAAATAAAAAGATTATAAAGAGATTATAACTCTCAATATCTCTCACTTTTGAAACACTCGACACAATTCCCTCTTGAAATTGAACAATGATAACGGCTCACCAATTCTCTCTAATCATCTATTCAAACCCTAAAGCTTACAACCACTTGTATAGCCCTGAAGTAAATCCTAAAAGATAAACACAAATACAGCTTATTGGACCCAAAACCCGAAAGCCCAAATAACACAGCGTCAATGTCGGTCGACCGCAACATGTAAAACCAACTCCTGAAATCTTGACTGGTCGACCGTATGTTTGACTGTCCTGCTCTCTGTTGAACCTTGTACACTCGAGGAATCTCCTTCAGTCAGGGTCGGTCAACTGCACCCCCGTTCGGTCAACCGCAACTATCCAAACTGCACATCTTGTACTTGTTGTTGTCTTCTCTTGCTGTCTTCACATCCTCCTATTCTTCTCCAAGTTCAAGTACTTCGTACCTAGGTGTATTTGAGGCTACAATCCTAATAAATAATATCTCGGTTATTTCTCCGCCGAACTGGGACAAATTATGTGTGCAATTGTGTTTGATGTGGTGTATGTTTCCTTGACTCTTCCTTGGAATCGGTGGAATTTTTTCCCAAACCGACCTATTTTTGAAAGTTTTTCCCAAAGCGACCTACTTTTTTTTTAATTCCCAAACCGCCCCACTCGGTCTTTGAAAGACCGAGTTTAGTGAAAACTAACTCGGTTTTTCAAAGACCGAGTGTTAGTATTGAATTTTTCGAATTCTAACACTCGGTCTTTTAAAAACCGAGTTATTTTTCACTAAACTCGGTCTTTCAAAGACCACGCAGTTATTTTGGTAAATACTTTCGAAAGTGGGCTAGTTTGGTAAATACTTTCAAAAAGTGGATTATTTTGGTAAAAACTTTCAGAGTTAACTATAATTATTATAGTGAATATTATTGACCAAGGTGAGTTCTTGTCCTTCATTTAGGTGCATATTTCTCTCTACTAGTCACTGAGAAATAACTGCATCTTGTTCTTTGATCAACCGACTGAAATATTTGCTGCTGCAGATCCTATCTCTCAATTCTTATCTACTGGTGTGATGGGTGTTGTCCTAAATCTAGAAAGAAAAGCATTATTGGGTCTAAAATCATAACATGCACGTGTTTAATATTTTCAAGATCGTCTGAGCTAATTTCCTTAGTAAAACTCTATACTTTGTCTGGTCTTTTTATTTTTTCATCTTTTGTTGTTATCTATTTGCTTTTTATTACCAGGTTAATAGCTGAAAAATAAGGATACAATGATGCAGGTTATTTATTTTTCTAGTTGTAATCTATACAAAATATTATTCTAACTCACTTTTGGTTCAAGTATTTTTCTAATTTTTTCTTTAAAAAAAAAAAAAAAAGGATAGCAAATATAGGAGGCAACTTCCCACTCCTACTCCATCCAAATTTTGAAGTGCAATTATATTTCTTAATCAAACCTTAAAAAACATGCAATATTGTATATATGTTATCGGGAGAATTTTTTTTCAAAAATAGTTCTCATAATTGTTCACTTTTCAAAAATTATGTGCAATATATTATTACATAGTGTTATATTTAAAAATTATGTATAATACATTGGTAATTATGGAATTTGAATCCTCTTGGTGAATAATTCACTAGAGACGTTCACTGGCACATTTAACCATACATCTTGCATCAAAATGTGTGCCATCTGTTATGATCAACAAATGATCAACAAGATGTGTGGTTAGATGGGCGACTCTAGTGAATTCGTATTTCACTGGATAGGATTCAAATCCGTAATTGTGGTACATTAGTGCCATTGTTTCACATGTTCTTCAACATAATTTTCAATTTATATTATTTTGCTTGGTTAGTTAAAACTTAAAAGTGGCCATTTTGAATATCAGTATTGCTGCTTTATTTTCTTTATTATTAAGCCACTATTACCTACACTTTCCTATATTTTTATTTTGCAAGTATTATTTTCAGGGTCATAATATTGTGTTCTCTTGAATAGAAAATTTTGCCGTACTGACCCACTTTTTGAATTATTCACCAAGAGTGTATGGTTAAAGAGAATGACTACACATACATGAGTTTTTGTTCCAAACATACATTATAAATGCATTCGACCCACTTCTCACTAAAAGACAAGGTTTTAACATTGTCCTTTAGTGAGAAGTGTCCCCCATTACATTTATAATGTATGTTTGGGGTAAAAACTCATGTATGTCTAGCATTTTGCATGGTTAAATCGGCCAGTGAACGTCTCTAGTGAATTATTCACTAAGAGGATTCAAATTCCATAATTACCACTGTATTACACATAATTTTTAAATATAACACTATGCAATAATACATTGCACATAATTTTTGAAAAGTTAACAATTATGAGGACTATTTTTGAAAAAAAAAAAATTCTCCCTATAACATATATACAATATTGCATGTTTTTTAAGGTTTGATTAAGAAATATAATTGCACTTCAAAATTTGGATGGAGAAGGAGTGGGAAGTTGCCTCCTATATTTGCTATCCTTTTTTTTTGTTTGTTTTAAAAAGAAAAAATTAGAAAAATACTTGAACCAAAAGTGAGTTAGAATAATATATTGTATAGATTACAACTAGAAAAATAAATAATCTGCATCATTGTATCCTTATTTTTCAGCTATTAACCTGGTAATAAAAAGGCAAATAGATAACAACAAAAGATGAAAAAATGAAAAGACCATACAAAGTATAGAGTTTTACTAAGGAAATTAGCTCAGACGATCTTGAAAATTTTAAACACATGCATGTTATGATTTTAGACCCAATAATGCTTTTCTTTCTAGATTTAAGACAACACCCATCACACTAGTAGATAAGAATTGAGAGATAGGATCTGCAGCAGCAAATATTTCAGTTGGTTGATCAAAGAACAAGATGCAATTATTTCTCAGTGACTAGTGGAGAGAAATATGAACCTAAATGAAGGACAAGAACTCACCTTGGTCAATAATATTCACTATAATAATTATAGTTAATTCTGAAAGTTTTTACCAAAATAACCCACTTTCTGAAAGTATTAACAAACTAGCCCACTTTCGAAAGTATTTACCAAAATAATTGCGCGGTCTTTGAAAGACCGAGTTTAGTGAAAAATAACTCGATTTTTCAAAGACCGAGTGTTAGAATTCAAAAAATTCAATACTAACACTCGGTCTTTGAAAAACCGAGTTAGTTTTCACCAAACTCGGTCTTTCAAAGACCGAATAGGTCGCTTTGGAAATTAAAAAAAAATGTAGGTCGGTTCGGAAAAAATTTTCAAAAAATAGGTCGGTTTGGAAAAAAAATCTAAAAAATGGGGATACATAATTTTGAATGTAACTGAACATGAAAGGAAGTTGAACACAGAATAGGGGTAAGCATAAAATTTCCCTTCATCTATTTATGTCATTCCTGCTCCAATGCTCCCTTCTTCCTTGCCTCCACCAATCACCACAATGCAAGAAAACATCAAGAAGGGAGAAGTAAGCTCTCTCTCTCTCTCTCTCTCTCTCTCTCTCTAAATTGTTCAAGTTCTTATAGATCATGTTTCTCTTAACTGTATTTCAAGGTCATGTGGCCGAAATTGGTAGCAAACAAGATTCTCCGATGGCCATTGGGAAGTACTAACTTTGTCGCCGATTCCTTGCCTCCACCAACCACCACAATGCAAGAAAACATCAAGAAGGGAGAAGTAAGCTCTCTCTCTCTCTCTCTCTCTCTCTAAATTGTTCAAGTTCTTATAAGTCATTTTTCTCTTAATTGTACTATTTCAAGGTCATTTGGCCGAAATTGGTAGCAAACAAGATTCTCCGACGGCCATTGGGAAGGACTAACTTCGTCGCCGATATCCCAAACTCAGAGATACGTTTGGAAGAGACAAGTTCAGACAACCTGGTCACACCCCAAAAGAACCATGACAACAAAATGGAGACCCATACCTACAAGTGAGAACCAGAATTAATTAATAGTTACCTTCTTAGTTTCAAATAAGAATAGAATAATATATAGCTTGGTAACTTATTTAATTAACTTTCTTTCCGGTGTTTAGATTATTTGCTACAACGTGGAACATCGCAGGTAATTCACCATCGGATGATCTCAATTTGGAGGATTGGCTTGATACCAGGAATAACTCATATGACATCTATGTCCTCGGGTAATTAATTAAGTTCTGTAAATTAGTAGGCCTTTTTTTTTTTCCGTTGTTGTTGTTGTTGTTTTAGGCTGTGATCATACTTCACTTTTTTTCCACAGTTTCCAAGAAATGGTGCCATTGAGTGCAAAGAACGTACTAGGACCTGAACAGCGCAAAATCTCTATGCAGTGGAATTCACTGATTAGTTCAACGCTGAATGAATCAGTATGCAACTTGGAGGGGGAACCCAAGGCAGCTGAAGAGAAGCAAAAGGTATACACAGTTAAGGATATTAATACTTCTCGACAACTTGGATATCAATGCATCATAAGCAAGCAGATGGTCGGAATCTACATCTCGGTGTGGGTGAGAGGTTCCCTTCTGCGATTTGTTCGACAGCCGAGCGTCTCTTGTGTGGGGTGTGGCATCATGGGGTGTTTAGGTAATAAGGTAATTAAGACTTTCCTTTTTCCTTTCTTCGGGTTTTTTTTTTAAAAAAAATATTTTGAACAAGGTCGTGAACATATATCACTTATTCTTGCTCCAATATATTTTTCAATTGCAGCTTAAATTTTTTAAGCATGATTCGAACTCTAAATCTTTTAACTTACCACCTAATTCTTGTGACACTCTCCGGAGAGACTTGTTAATCACTTGTGAAATATGAAATAATGTTAGAAACCTGTTACAATTACTATTATTTAGTTAATGTTAAATATCTCTAAATTTACACCATTTTGACACAGATTTTCTCTGCTTTGCAAAAACTTGTATAGTTAATTTTTAAAAATAATTCATCTCTAATATTATAATGGGAGACTTGGGTTTGTTATTTGTAGAAATTCGACCATCTGATCTCAATTATTCATTTTTAAGTTGAAGTTATATTAACCATTTATTGACTCAATGGTTGTTAGTTACCATAATATCCTCAAAATTCAAATTTATTTACGACATAATTATTTACAAAAGTATCACTCATATAAAATAAAAGTTTGTACCACTAAAAATAATTTGTAAAAAGTATGTGATAAGTAAAGGGAGGTCTCAGATTCGAGATCAGATTAGATCTTATTATTTACTATATAATTTTTTTAATTAGAAAGAGCATTGCACGTGCAGATTACAAAGTTAATATAATCAACAATGAGTTCGCTTAACTAAGTTTCTCTGATATTATACATGTGCCGTTTATCCTCTCTTTCTTACTATACAAAAATTTCAAGGGTAGTGGAGTGAGTGTTAAGATATTTTTCATTTTTCAATTTTCTTTTTCAAGAATGCATATTTACATCTACAAATTAATTTGCATGCAGGGATCAGTATCGGTTAGGTTTTTCTTCCATGAGACGAGCTTCTGCTTTGTCTGTTGCCATTTAGCATCGGGAGCGAAGGAAGGGGATGAGATAAATCGGAATGCTGATGCTACGGAAATATTCTCGCGAACCAGCTTTCCTCGTGGCCCCTTTCGTAATCCGCCTCAAAAAATTCTCGAGCATGAGTGAGTACTTGTGCGAATTAAGTAAATAAATAACTTTCAAGGCATTTTCTCCTTATTTCTTCTTTCTTCTTTTTTCATATTGTTTTTGTTTTTCTCTTTATAAGTTTTTTTTTACCAGATAAGATATTTAAAAACGAAACAAAACACGACTACTAATTCAGAGCATCGCTCGATAGGGAGACCCTTCTAACATCTTCCAAAACCAAAACAAGAAACTCATGGTTGGAGATGTTAACCCACAGAAAGTTTTGATCACTACTACACCCTCTTTTTGCAGCATAGTCAACAGACATATTCCTCTCTCGGTAAATATGTTGTACCCCACCAATATTAATACCTTTAAGTATGAGGAATATATCATGAGAAATGGGGTCGTGACCGCCTCTTACACGGATTTGGTCGATAACGGGTTTTGAGTCTCCCTCAACATGAATATGATCATCATGAGACAGCAGATGAAAAACCCAAAGAGCCATCCACATATCTTTTTTTCAATATCGTTGATAGATGTCGACACAACCGACCCCCCACCGACCAACAGCAGTCTACCACACCAATCTCAATAGACAAAACCGTAGCTAGCATTATTCCCCTCTAAGGACTCATCAAAGTTGAGTTTAATAGATCCTTCAGACAGTGCAACCCATTTGATCAAGAGCGCCAGCACACGGTGAGGAGCGAAGATCTCTTTGAGACCCATCCATTGAACATCATTGTAGGAACCCACTGAAGCAGATAAACCACCAAGAATATCCCACATTTCAGCATCTTAAACTGCATTGAAAACCGCAGTATATGGGAGGGGGCACACACCCTCAAAATAAAGTCTACATCGAGCTTTCCAAACATACCACAATGTTGTAATAATTAAGGATTGCAATTAATTTTTTTAAGCACCTGAACCAAGCAAATTTTCCTCCAACATTGACCATAAATCAGGAAAGGATGTCATGTTGACACTAGTCCATATGTTGCATGAGAATGCTCCGAACTTGATGAACGAGAATACAATCAAAGAGAAAATCTTTAGTTGTTTCATCTCCAACCTCACAAACTGAACAAGTAGACACCTACTTCCCATGACGAACTAGCTCTGACCTACTAAGAATTTCACCACATGCTACTCCATACAACCCGGTAATAACTTTTGGTGCGACTTTCAATTTATGAATCAAACTATTTGGAAAACTTGATACCTCTAATTCCTTCCAGTAGCAGCTGAATACAAAGTCTTCAAGGTGACTGTTGACAAAGATGAATCATACCAAAGGAAGCGATCGGTGACTTGATTCACTAGACTTGGCATTTGTGTGACAATATTAGTGATCAAACATGTTAGGAAAGATTCCAACTCAAGAAGAATACATTCCTTATAGGGGAAGATAAAATCGGAAACTCTCGTTGAAGAACTCAACAACTCAACAGAAGCAATGATGTCCATTCTATTCAAGGGAGCACAAAAGATCCAAGGATAAGAGAAGACATCATTCTCCATCCCGCTACATACTTTCCAACAAAGACCATTGCAAATTAGGTCATTATCAGTGCAGAAAGCGTTCCAAAGCCACGAATATAGTTTCGTACATTGAATATCTCACACAAATGAAGAGAGCAAATCAGCATTTAAACAATAGCGACTGAGGTTTATTTAAACGCGAGCTAAATTTTTAGCCATAAGGCTCTTCTGTAAAGTGTCCAATCTTCTCAAACCAATACCACCGAACTCAAGGGATCTACAAACTCTAACCTAAATAACCCACGCATAGACAAAAGATCCTTCCCTTGTGTATTGTGGTCCGACTAGATTAGGGCTGGCAACGGGCTGGGCTTGGGCCGGACTTATGCAAGCCTGAGTCCAAACCCATTATTATTTCGTAGGCTCAAGCCCGACCCAATTTCTGGTCGGAATGAGAAACTAAGGCCCGAGCCCAGCTCTCATTTAAAGTGAAAAGCCCGAGCCCGACTCAATTTAAGCTAAAATCAGTTATTATTATAAAATACTAGTAATATACACGTGCGATGCACGTATTAATTTGTAAAAAAATAAAGTAAAAATTTTGATTTACACTTGCGATATATGTCTTAATTAATAGGATTGTATATTTTTAAAAGTAAATGTGAAGACCATAATGGAAGAGAGTTAGCGTTGCACGTAAGTATGTAGATTTACAACTTCAACTCTTCCATTATAATAGTTGATTATATATTATATTATTGATAGATTGATAGATAGATAGTAATTTACACGTGTGATGCACATTTAATATATTAAAAAATTTAATGTAAACAATCTGATGTAGTAAGACTCGAATCTGAGATCTCCTTCATATTAGTTATGCACGTGTAATGCACGCGTTGATAGATTCACGAATGACACTAAGACCTTCTCCCATTATAATATTAGAGATAATGTATAAAAATGGCAAGAACTTTATCAGTAGAAGGATTTATTTACTAGAATTGATCTTTCTTTTATTAAAACAGAAAGATTCATTTAGTAAAATAAGATTTTCAGTTACTAAAATAATTATTTTACTAAAAGAAAGTTCTTATGGAAGACTATAAAAGAAATTAACTAAAAGATTAGTTTAAGGAAAACAAACCTAAGAGGTTAATATACAAAGGAATTTAGGATTATCTTCTGAATTATCTGGTTTGGTAAGATATGAGTATAGTTTTTGAAGGATTCTCTTAAATTCTTATGGAAATCAAAATCCTTTGTTGGAATAATATACATTCCTCTAAAAATTTGTGGGATTTGTGAATTCATCCACATAAAAAATAACTGAGATTATCACGTTACCAAAATACCCTCCAGATTTTTGATAATTTTTCTGCCTTATCATATTGTTGCTATATGTTCGCTCCAATAAATTGGTTACTCTACCTTATCAGGGTGGAATTTGTGCATATTTATATATAAAGAGGAACATCCAATTAGAGATTGAACAGAATTAAATAAGTATGATATATGTTTCAATATAATGTATCAATTTTAACAATAGTATCCACCACTATTCATTAAAAAATTGAAGGGAAAACTCTCCATCTATTAAGTCATAAATAATATATTTTATTGATAAATATAATCCATGTATGCCTAAGATCATGTGTTTGTATTGCGTGCATTTCATTTTTTCTTTTTGTTATGTTTTTTTATCTATTTAGTTAAAATATATTAGAATCATAATTACTTTTTGATTTATCTATTTATTATTGTACTCAGATTCTATAAGATATATATCAGTACTGGTTTTGCATGTGTCACGCATATGCATCTATTAAAGTAGATAACAGTTATATTGATTTTTTTAAAAATAAAGCCAAAAGAGTATTTCGGTAATGTCTACTATGGAGAAGGATTGATGTGAATGAATTGGTCTGTAACAAACATAATAATAAAACATGCTCTGAAATATAATATCTTGTACCAAACGCAGTATTACAACATTTCTGATCATCATAATTTCTACCCACACATTCTCGGGAATTCACCAATTTTAAGAAATTCTCCAATCTGCATACCAAATACCTCTAAGAGAAAAAAAAAAAAAAATGAACTAGAACGATTTAAGGAAAAAAATTTACCTTTATAGCTAATAGCCCAAATTTTATCTCCAAGAAGTAAAAGGAGGAAATGGAGTATGGTCTAATAGGATAGATGAACTGAATTTGGAAAGGATGATAGCTGCTTTGGTAAAAAAGAAATGAAGTTTATTGGGATATGAAAGGGCCTCCTAATATATTTCAAATGATAATGTGTTTGGCAAAAGGAAAAGATGGAATAATAAATTATAGACTTTTAGAGCATCTGCGGTCGTTGGCTTTTATTTTCAAATTTTGCGGAATTTGACAAAAATTGTCCTTCAGTTGTTGGCTATTTACTCAAATTTTGGGTTTGAGAAAATAGTAGCCGGCTATATTTTAAAAGAGATATAGCATTTTACAAAATTTGGCTAACAAAAGATCATCTTTCGTCCGTTAAATTTTTTTAAAAAAAGTATCAGACAAAATATGATCTTTCGTCTCTCTTTTTTTTTAAAAAAATCTATCGGATGGAAAATGATTTCCAATCCAATCAAAAAAAAAAAATTTAAATTGATCGGACGAGAAATCATTTCCCGTCCGTAATTTCCAAATGAAATGATTTTAGGGTTTTCTATCCAATAGAGCTTATAGAAATTATTATGGGTAAAAATTAGGATTTAATTGAGCTCTAATTAAGATTTTTTAAGTTTTAATTAAGTGTAGAAAATCTGAGAAAGCTCACAGACGGGAAATGATTTACCGTACGATGGCTTTTGATTTTTTTTAATTTAATCAGACGAGAAATGATTTCCCGTCCAATTCTTTTTTAATTTTTAAAAAAATATTACGTACGGAAGATCACTTACCGTCTGTCACTTTTTTAAAATCAAAAATCCATATTTTGAGTTCAAATGACTGCAGCTACAACCCAAATTTTCTATATCTATTTGTCAAAATTTTAACTTCCAACGACTACAAATGCTCTTAATAGATAGAATGTAATCATAGGAACTCTATGAAAAACATAAAGAGTAATGTTACACCCACTGCCAAATTCACTACTTTTTTCTTTATTATCTTATGTGGCACACTACTATTAGATGTTTTTACCACTTACTCTACACCTACTCTACAATATCCTCCACTAATAGTGTGTCACCTAAACATGAATCATCAAACCTGATTCAGGCCGGTCGGGCTAAACTATTGAAGCCCGAATCCGACCCGAAATTCAAATCGGGCCTAAGAACTAAACCCAAGCCCGACCTGAAATGCAAAACACCTAGCCCAAACCCAGGTAAAAACGGGTTGGACCTACTCGGGCCGGGTCGGATTCAGGCTAATTGCCTAGGTCCGCATATGCTTTTCCAAAACAACTTATTAGGTTGTTTTGTTTATAAATTTTGGAGATTAATTGATTTGCGACTTTGAAGATTTCATTAGTATTAAATTAGTTAGTTGGTGGACGGCACCGACTGTCTTAATCATATTTAAATCGTGTAGTTTAATTTTTAATGCATGCAGAAGATCATGGTCAAATTTACGTGACTTCTAGTGCATATAATTATAGTAGATCAAGGTTAGAATGGGTTCATGTCCCTACATAGAACCGTTAAACTCTCTTTAAAAGAACATTAATTAATTAGATGATGTTAGACTACATCAAACTAGTAGAAAAATCAATCAAATCACCATCTCCACTTGAAGTTCAATATTGTTGCATATGGTTACAAATCATGTTCTTCAAAGGTTAAGTACCTAACAACAATAGTATATTGATTATATAACTAATCATTTTTCATTCTGAAATTATATGCAGCCGAATAATTTTGCTCGGAGATTTGAACTACAGAATCTCATTGCCGGAGTCTGAAACAAGATCATTAGTAGAACAGAAGGAATGGAATATCTTGTTAGAGAAAGATCAAGTATTACTCTTATACTGATTTTTTTTTTTTTTTTTTTTTAAATTTCATAGAGTTCTTATTCATTGAAAAATTGTGACTTAATCTCTTTGATAAATATTATTGTAGCTTCGAGGAGAGGTGTATGAAGGTGGAGCATTTGAGGGTTGGCTCGAAGGCGATATCGAATTTACTCCTACATACAAGTACTATCCAAATTCAGACCATTATTATGGGTGTCTTCAAAGCAAGAAGGGAGAGAAAAAACGGGCACCTGCATGGTATATAAATGCATGATATTGGTTTTGATTGTTTAAAATTCATACTATTTCCTGTAATTTTTAAGTATCCGATATTTTTGTTGAAATTAAGGTGTGATATACAAGAGAGACCTTTAAAATTGACAGTCACTTTTATGGGAAAACCCTAAAAATCACCTTGAACATTATACAAGTAGAGACCCTAAAACATCACTTTCTATATATACGGATTATGTGGGAGTAGATAAACAATATTAGAAATATATAGTTTTGAAGAAGAAAATAGGGGTATGGAAGTAATTTTCTCTTGGTGAATTGAGGTTTATGACAAACTATAATACTGCAAAATACTAACTGTGCTTGAAAAAATTGGCAGGTGTGATCGTATACTTTGGCGTGGGAACGGTTTGAAGCAAGTACGATACGATAGATACGAACTGAAATTTTCGGATCATAGACCGGTTCGAGCAGCGTACGAGGTGGAGGTCGAGGGGTTGAAGATGAACTCTTTAAGAAGTTTCTTCTTGTCAGATAAATTTGATTGCTTGTCTAGTCGTTCGAACTTGTTATCAATTAATGAAGACAATCTCTCACGCAGTAATAGACTAAGCATGCGTGAATATTTTCACTAAACGAACAGTTGTGGGGTTTGTAATTATATTATACTTATAGATCGAGAGAGAGTTCATTTTCTCATTAATATACAAGTATTTTTAAATTGATAAATATCAGAAATTTGAGTTTTTTTGAAGGGTTTTTTGGCGCATATTTGCTTACAAAATTATTTTGAAATTAATTCCTTACAAATAACTATGTGTATATTGCAAGCATTTTTAATTTGTTAGAGTTTTGCAACACGATCACTACGAACAAAACATCAAGCAAATAGTTGACCAAACCAAATACACAAAGCGCACAATTTTGTACCACTTTGGGCGAATCCTAATCCGGAAGAGAAATAACCGATATGATATTCAACTAGAGAAAGATACAAGAATTACAATCACTCTCACTATGAATCTATCTTTCAAGTCTCACTAGAAGATATTTGTTATTTACAATAGAAAACTCAAACTCTCTGCAATGAAGTACTTATCTTGCCTCTTAAAGAAGGTTGTTATAATGTATATATAGAGATCTAGATAAACCCTAATTTGCTATCTTGATACAATAATCATCTGATTATCCTGAAGAGATAATCATATAATAAGAGCTGTACGATCTAAGTTGTAGAGAAAGTTGGGCTTCAAACGAATCGCCTAGACCTAAACCCAAATACGCTGCCCACTTGGACAATCAACTACCATGATTCTACTTCCTGTAGCTGCTGCTATCTTCTTCAACAACGTCGCTTCAAACATCTTCTCGCTTCACATGTCTTCTCTTCTCATCGAATTTAGAATGCATGACATAAACCCAATAAAAATACACCTCCAAACCCCATTTGAATATTCTATTATGCTTACAAAACTAGTATTTTGAACCTCTTCTTTTTTACTAAGTCTTAACAAATTTAAAAGGCCATAATTTTTTTAGGTCATGACTGGAAACACAATTAAGTTTAGACAACTGACGTTATCCCCCCTTAACTTTAAAAAAAATCTTGATTTATTTGACACCCATTTTAGAGTTAAGATAATTATCTTACTCAAAAGTTGACATAACTACAACTACTAAACTGTTGGCTACTCGTCATTCACTGCATGCACAAACCACATGCATGCATGATGCATAAGGACACAAAGATAAACAATAGCATGATACTATTGGAGGATTAGTCTTACACTGGTTTGACAAAACGGTAATGGAAGAAGTGTTTATATTTTTTGAATTTCTCATGGTCAACTCTGACCTCTTTTTTGTTAACTGAGCCACAATAAGAAAGGTAAGGAGAATGTAGATTTTTTTAGCTAAGATAACTTTAGGTCTTCCTAAACACCAAGTTTATGTTGGAGTTAAAGTTTTTTTTTTTTTTGATCGTATGTTGGAGTTAAAGTTAATTTGAGGTAAAGGTATAATAACTAAATTCTCCAAAGTTGATTAAGACAACTTTGTTTCCAAACAGGGCCGTTTCATCGTAATTAAAGTTTATGATAACTAATACTTCAAAAGGAATAGCCTCTAACTTTCAGATTTTCACTTCTCATTGCATCTTTTTCAAATTGCATAAAACATATTCTATATGGGTAAAAATTGCAACAAATCAGGATTGTACAATTCAGACATGCATCTCAAAACTTTCAGGAAAAGAATGGATATTTCAGCAACATGCTTGCTAGAATAACATGGGTCATTTCCAAGTCCATTAGCTCAACTGGATCCACGACTTCAGCTTACTTGCTGCCTAAGCAAGAGGGGATTTCCAACCTATTAGGGTTGTCAGTCAAATCCTCTGTAGAACAACCAACTATATCTATTCAACAAAAAGAGAAACTAACTATATCCCTTCATCACAATTAACTTTATCACTTCATCAGGGAAATCTGTAGTTTAAATCCAAAAGATATCTTTCAAGTCTATCTTTTGAAACTAACTCCTAGCCAATAAATACCATATACCTCCATCATTAAGATGTAATCAACACTTTTCCACCAAAAACTTTATTCTCCTTTCTGAGTTAATGACTTGAGCGTCATATGGACTTTCGCGGGGCCAACCTCGGTGTTTAGACTTTGTGCAGATTTGCCGGACATTTTCAATCATCCCACTTCAAATTTAATTGACGATCCAGATTGTAAGTGTTCCCCTCAAAATCCAAAATCATCAAATTATTTCTTCCATACTGAAAAAAGCAGCAACAGATTGGCGCCGTCTGTGGGAAACTTAAAGATTTACCTCTCTCATCTGATCTCACCGACAAAAACCACTTTCAGACCATGGCTCCCAAAGGAAAGAAGGTAGCGGCCACTTGCAGTCAAGCCGACGCTCCTCTTCCTCCTCCTATTTCTGGAAAAACCTCCACTCCCTTCATCACAGGCCCCTCGTCCGCCATTGTAGCCTCCCTTCAGCAAGGTTGCATCAATAGGCTCCCAACGGTGTCTGAACATCGCCATGAGCCTCACCCGATAGAGGACCGGGTCTTAGTCCACACAGCCTACACCTCTCCAGAGCATCATGCGCAGTCAGATCTCTACAACATTATCAACTCCCGACAACAAGGGACCGACTTCCCCAGGCGCTTAGATGAAAAGCGTGCCTGAGATGGAATCCCCCTCTCAGAACACCAGGGGAGGAAGAGAAATCTTTCCCCCTATTGAGAGAAGTCCTGACAATCACCCTCACCATAGGAGCGAAGAAACAAGAGGAGCCTAACTCCAATCAGCGGACGAGCTCCCAAGAACAACAAAGAAGGGGAGGAAACCATTACCCGGGCTTAGCTCCGCGATTTCAAAGAAGTTCTCAAAGCCTTCCAATTTTCCTCTGAACAGGAAATGTTAGACAAGCAATCAACATCCTAAAACTGTGCAAGAAGCAGAGTCTTGTGGGTCAACTCGATCTGAGGGGCATGAAGATCAAAACTTTCATCGCCTCCTAGAGATGGAGGACTGCCTTTCTAGGATCGATCAAAAGGAGGATCGCCAGAGTAGAGGCTACCGCCCCTTCCAACATCCCTTTTCTAGGTCAATTCTTGAAGCTCCGTTTGAGAGAACTTAAAGATGTCAGCCTTCGAGTCATACAACAATCAAATTGAGATATCTAAACTCTCATGAAGATCTACCGAGCCTCCGACGTGCTCATCTATAGAATGTACCCAACAACCCTGAAGGGATCAACATAGGAATAGTACTCCCATCTCTCTCTGGAGTCTATCTTCTCCTTCGATCAGCTCGAATAACTCTTTCTTATCCACTTCATCAGCATTCGCAAGACCGACAAGACGAGAGCTTCCCTGCTCATGTTAAGGCAAAGTAATGGGGAGACACTCAAGAACTTCGTCGGGTGCTTCACGACCGAGTCTAGGTCCATCCCATCCCTTGACTCAGTAGTAGGGATTGTCGCCTTTAGACACAACATCAGCCACGCTGACCTCAAAGCATCTCTTGCTAAGATGCCTCCTCGATCCTTCTCTGAACTCCTACTGTGAAGTAAGAAGTAAATCTGAGCTGAAGAGGTCCTCCATCCCTATGACCAAAGATAGCTCTCATCCGGGAACAAACGGAAGAGTACAAACCAAGAGGGACCCAATAAGTGTAGCGCCCCAAATTTCCAATATGATATCTCAGAAATACGTGGCACAATTCCCAGCATCAACCTCAATTGTAATAATAAATATAGCCAAAACACAGATAAATTTTTCAAACTTTTATTACATCAATTCTTTACAAAATACAGCAGAAAAACAAACACCTTGAATTACAATCTTTTCTTTTACAACACATTCTTTTACAATTTACATAAGCCATGACATCATTCTATCTCATGCATCCAAATCCTAAGTTATAGGCCCCTACCTGTAAAATATGAGGCTAGAGATAATCCTAACCCCCAAAACTACAGGGGTCGGTCATAACGGTGTGAGTGACATCAAAAGAAAACAATATAAATAAAACATAAGGCATAGAGTCATAAACAACATGTATTAACAGCAAGAATAAATGAGATAAGAAATAATAATAATAATAAATAAACATGAAAACATCAAGTAAGACTAGACTAAGTGTCGAGTGTAAGAAAAAAAGAAAACAACATGCAATAAACCAAGTTAAGAAAACACAAATGCTATATGATGACTCTCTAATGCATACTTGTCGGATTCTATGCATCCCACAATACATAGGTCCGGTGCAAGTCCTTATCGTTCTCCACCTTATAGGGTTAAATCCCTCGTTATGCAACTAATTCTACTACGGCGATGAAACAAGATCTAGAATACTCCGCGAATAGGCATCACAACCCTCGATGTGCAAGCATCATTTAAGAACAACTCAAAAATCGGAGAATCATCTCCCTACCATGTACCCTACGAATAGGCTTGTGAGGCCCTCGACGTGCAGATACACCAGGTACATCCCGTAAATAGGCCCACCGATCCTTAACACGCGAATGCACCCTGCATGCTCGGTGAATAGGCCTGCAGACCCTCGACACACGAACATACAAATCTCCTCTCGAGACAGAACAACACACAAGTCCTGGAACGTATCCGTTGGACCCAAACCAAGAGCATATACTTACGTTTCCCAAGTTCCATCACATCTCCACTAGTGCCTGTCCTTAAGTTAGTTATTATTAAAACATAAAAATCTCTCATCTCTAGAGTTAGTGTATCCTGTCGACTTAATTCCACAAAACAATCCCAATGACCTCAACTGGTCAAAATCCATAAAATTTCATCTGCCGGTTCACAGGACTCCCACTCAACTCCTAAAGATTCACAACTCAACCATTAATACAAAATCTTTCAATAAAACTTATAATTCCATCATCAAAACGTTTATATAAAGGAAACTTCTTAAATCAACAAAAAATCTAATTTCATTAAATGTGCTCGTAAAATTCCAGAATTTAAATAAGATATTAAATCCATTAAATAACTGGAATTCATATTTTGAAATCACATAATACCATAAAATATCAATTACTTCAAAGAAAACATATATATTTTGTTATATGAGGTTATAGAAATACAAGTTTGAACAAAATACAACCCTTTGTAAAATACTGTAATCCATAACAAAACATCATTTAAAACATTAGATTAATAATCCATAATCAAAGAAATAATCATTTAAAGAAACATCAAAAAACTCAAGAAATCCATCAGTCAGAACAAAGACAGTCGACTGTCCTGTGAAAATCCGAAAACTCAAGAAAACCCATCAGTAATGACAGTGATAGTCGATTGTCGAGAATAACAGTCGACTGTCCTGCAAAAATCTGAAAACTCAATAAAACTCATCAGCCAGGACAGTGACAGTCGACTGTCGAGAATAACCAGTCGACTGTCTATCGCTATAGACTACAGTTTTGAAAGTTGTGCATGTTTTACTGATACATCAATTTACTTCATAAAAATGCAAATTTGTAAAAAATAAATTCCTGAGATAGTTGGATATAACTTGTGTAACATATAGGAGTTCATAAAACACATCAAAATATATCAGGATCTCAAAAGAGTAAATCTTTCACAAAATTCTTCAAAATTAGTAAAAGTGTATATATGTGCATTTGTGCATCTATTAAGCATCAAGATTCACCAAATAAGAGTAGTCTAATGTTCAAAACCATATCATTACCAAAACAATTGAAATCCAATCAAAACCCCATCGAAATTCACAAAATCTTCGAAACAGTAGATAATAAATGTGAATGTGTGTGTATATATGTGTTTATGTAATTGTGGGTGTATATACATCAGTTAAAAAACATTAAGTAAACATCTTATATAAGGGGAATATTGTTTAATCCAATCTCAGTATCAAAAAAACCCAAATTTAATTCGAAAACACTTCAAAAATCACTAACCAACTTTCGGCCTGCACACAAACAGACCCGAAACACACCCCCTTCTTTAAAACTTAATTCTTTTAGTTCAAAACCTCTTCTACAACTTGCTATATACATACCCCTACTGATGATACTAGTTAGTCATGAACATATGCACTCACAACATGCAAATAATCAAGTTTTATCCATCGAAATGTCAAGAACAAAACAACATATGCATACACACAGTAAAGTTCCTCTTTAATCAAATTTTGTTTATCTTTATGCAATATCATCATACAACTCAATATATACATTCACATCAGCAATAATATGATTGAAAACATCATACTCATGATTTCTATTAGGTTCTTTAACAATCTCAAGTCATCAAATCAGGGTTTCAATCATCAATAATATAGTTTCATGAAAAAGATTCAATTTTTATTCATCTACTTATCAATAATTCATAATATCTTCATCCAATACCTAATATGTTTTCTAACAGACAAATCATCACATACAACATACATAGAACAAAAGAAAACAAACATATGTCACTCACCTGATTGAAGAATCAACCGAAGAAAAATAAAGAGAATAAAAAAATCCTTCATTTCGTAAGAAAACCAAGATCCTCGCTTTAAAACTCCAAGAAAATAATAATAAGAAATCCCTTTGTGTTGTGCAGCAAAGAGATGGCTGCAACCCACTTTTAAATAGGCCGGAAAATAGGCTTTTAGGGTTTGTGAATAGATTTGCAAAATACCTCTTTTAAATATATCTTTACATATATAAATCTGTATACTTGGAAGTTAAATAAAACCAACTTAATTGAGATTTACAAACAAGAATAATCCTTCTATTATTAGCCGGCACTATTTTGAAAACCCAGAAAAATGAAATTGTACTTTTGTCCTCTAAGTGGCAATTTTGCAAAAAGACCCCTCTTTATCAAAACATGCAAAATAAACCAAATTTATTAAAACAAAAGGTAAAATCTTTATCTTTGAGTTGACTAGGCATCATGCCCAGGCCAAAAATTTGAAAAACTGGAGTTTTTACTCCAAGCAGTAATTTTGCACAAAAGTCCCTCTTTTTGTAATATTTGCAAATAGGTCAAATAATTATTAGAAAAATCCAGAAAATTTACAAATAATATCTAATAATAGTTAATGGGTTTCACAAAAATAATTTTTGACTTAAAACATTTTCACGTGTTTTGCACGTGTAAAAAGGTAAATTTCATAAAAATATTTATTAAATCACCAAAAATCATTTTAATTCATTTATTAATCTTAAAAGCATTATTTAAAAAATCTGGGGTACTACAATAAGTCCCAGAAGGATGGTTCCGGTCAATGTCGCCATCCTCTAGCCCCTCGCTTCAGTAAGTTCACTCCTCTTAATGCTACTATATCAATATCCCTTATGGAGATCAAAGGAGACGAACTACTATGCCTTCCTCCTAGGATGAACACGCCAGGCAAAAGAAGGGATAGGGTCCAATGGTTTCGTTTTCATAGGGACCATGGCCAGAACACAGACGGTTGTCGATCCCTTAAAGACGAAATTGAAGCCCTAATTCGCAGGACACCTCTCCAAGTACACTCTGAACGACAATGTCAAGAATTCGCTGGATTGAGGAGCCAATAAGCACCAGAGAGAGTTTCCGAGTCCTAAGACTCAAAGCATATGGATGTTTTATGCTCCATCCATGAAGGGCCTATGGGTGGGGATTCTAACTCCTCCCGAAAGGCGTTCGTCTGAAAAGTGAACTCAGTACAAAATTTCCCTCCCGCCAAAATCTTGGGAGTTCCAATAACTTTCTCGGGAAACGATCTTGAAGGTGTTCAAACAACCCATTGAGATGCACTCGTAATCACCCTCTGCATGGCAAACTACGAAGTGCGCCATATTTTGGTAGATAATGAAAACTCAGTGAGCATCCTCTTCTTAGAAGCTTTTAAGGGCCTCATGCTCTACAGGGACCGTTTCAAACCTACCTGGTACACCCTCCCTCTGTTCTTCGGGGCTCCGACCCATATCGAAGGAATAGTACCCTTGACGTGACTGCCGGAAAAGCCCCAACTACCCAAACCGAGGTTATGGACTTCATGGTCGTCGATGTGAAAGCAGCCTACAACACCATTATTGGTCTTTCCTAGTCTAGCAGCTCTCCACATCATACCTTCGACCTTCTAAATAAAAATGAAGTTCCCCACATCAGTGGAGGTAGGAGAAGTTAAGGGAAGCCAAGAAGCAGCTCGGGCATATTACACAACCACAATGGGGGCTCGGTCCTCCCTCCCGATGCCATAAAACTCCTTCAAGAGACAAGCCGATTTAACTACGAGGACATGGATGAACTAGAAGAGATCTCATTCTCCAAAGAAGATCAGACAAGTATTTTCGGGTAAGCAAAGTTCTCTCCCTCCAAGTCAAGAAAAAAAACTACCAAATGCATTAGGGAGAACCGAGACTTATTCGCTTGGACCGCTGCTGACATAACTGGCATCTCGGAGGAACTGATCATGCATTGTTTCAGCTTCAATCATAATGTCAACTTGGTCCAGCAAAATCGCCGCAAGTTTGCCCCCGACAGGCAAAAGGAAGTTAAGGAAGAGGCCTCCTAGCTGCCCGATTCATGAAGTCAGCTATCCCGATGGGCTAGCTTACATAGTCATGATAAAGAAAGCGAATGGTAAGTTAAGGATTTGCATTGACTTCACCAACCTGAACAATTACCCGAAGGACCACTTTCCTTTCCCCATCATTGATGCCTCGATCGATGCCACATCTAGGCATAAGCTCCTCAGTTTCATGGATGCCTTATTGGATACAAAAAGATCTCAATGTTCTCTCCTGACATCCCAAAGACATCCTTCATCACTGACCAAAGCCTCTACTACTATCGGGTCATGCCATTCGCACTGAAGAACGCTGGACCCACCTACCAGCGCCTAGTAAACAAAGTTTTCAAATTTTAGATTGGCCAAAACATGCATGGAATTCTATGTGGACGATATGCTAGTGACAAGCCTCAAGAAGGAAGACCATATTACTGACCTCTAGGAATCTTTTGACATCTTACGAAAGCACAACAAGAGGCTAAACCACTCTAATTGTGCCTTCGGGATCTCCTCAAGGAAATTATTGGGGTTCATGGTTTGCCATAGAGGAATTGAAGCCAACCTGGAGAAGACCCGAGCTATACTTGACAAGTCTCTCCCGTCCAAAATCAAAGAAGTCCAGAAACTCACATGGTGCCTTACTTCCATCGGGCGCTTCCTCTCCAAGTGTGGGGAGAAGTGCCTTCTTTTCTTCAAAACTCTGCGCAAATCGAAGGGCTTTGACTGGGGAAAAGTACAATAAGAAGTCTTTGACAGATCAATACATATCTCACCAATCCTCCAATCCTCCACTCCTAAGCAAGTCCGAGCAAGGAGAGGTGCTTTACCTCTGTCTGGTCACTTCAGATCATACACTTAGTGCTCCTCTATCTGGTCACTCCAAATCAAACCCTTAACCCTTAGTGTCTTTTTGGTTAGAGAAGTAGACTAGCTCTCGAAGTCGACCTACTATGTGAAGTGCTTTATGATTCCAAGCTTCGTTACTCTAAGATGGATAAAATGGCCTATGCCCTAGTCACAGTCGCCCAGAAGCTTCTTCCTTACTTCCAAGCATACACCATCATGGTTGTCGCCGACCAACCCCTCAGGAAAGTGCTTCAAAAGGTAGAGAAGTCGGGGTGACTCGTGAAGTTGTCCATCAAGTTAAGCTAGCACGACATCAACTACCACCCAGTATGGCCATCAATGCCTAAGCCTTAGCGGAATTCATTGTAGAGAGCACCATCCATGATCCCCCTAAAGAGGATGAGGATCTCCCACCTAGAGGGTCTACGTCGATGGCTCATCCTGTATCAAAGGGAGCGGGACTGGTGTCATCTTACTCGGTCCAGACAAGTTCATTTTCCAGTCTCACTTCACCTCAACTTCCAAGCCTCCAACAATGAGTCAAAATATGAGGCGACCTGCCTTCTTTTAGCTCAGAAAGCGGGGGACCCAAAGAATCAGGGTAATCAACAACTCCTAACTGGTGGGGAACCAAATCCAAGGAGACTATGAGGCTAGCGACGACCGCATGGTAAGGTACTTGGGTTGTGTCTAGAAACTCTTATCCACATTCAAAAAGTCTGATGTCGTCTAGATCCCCAATGAATAAAATGGGCAAGCAGATGCCCTCTCCAAACTAGCATCCTCTTCCTTCGAATGGCTCGACCACATAGTACTCATTGAGGTCATACTCAAGCAAAGCATCGAAGAGAGAGCTTTAGATCTCATGTTCATCACTCCTTAGGAACCCAGAGACAATTCGATGAAGCTCTTGCTCAACTTCCTCGACAAAGGAGTTCTCCCAATAGATTCCAAAGAAGAAAGAAAGATTCGGGTAAGAGAAGAAAGGTACACACTTGTCGAATGAGTCATGTACAAATGCTCCTACACTCGCATAGACGACATTCCTTACTTATTTTGCTTCTCCCCCAAGGAGACCAAGTATGCTCTCAAATAATTACATGAAGGAATCAGTGACGGCCACATGGGCGCAAGGTCCCTCGCTCGAAAAATTCTCAGTCATGGCTATTATTGGCACACGCTCCTCGCAACGCCCAAGAATATGTCCACAAGTGCGCTTCCTATCAGAGGTTCTCCCCCATTAAACCCCCCCCCCCTCCTATAACTAGACAAAAGAGCTTTTTAGTGGTAGCTATCGACTACTTCACAAAATGGATGATAGCAGAACCATTAGCATCCATCACCGAGCATAAGATTTAGCAATTTTTCTAAAAGAACATAGTTTGCAGGTTTGGGATACCCCGAATTCTCATCACCGACAGTGGAACACCCAAGGGATTCGAAAAATTTTGGACCTGCCTAAGGATCGAACTTCGTTTATCTTCCATCTCGCACCCCAGATTAATGGCCAAGACAATAACGCCAACACACAGATCCTTGATGACCTGAAGAAAAGGCTCGATGAAGCTCCCAAGGGGTTATGGCTCGAAGAGCTCCCGAGTGTGCACTAGTCCTACATGACAACAAAGAGGGCCCCAACAAGAGAGCCCCCTTCAACCTCACTTTCGGTTCCGAAGCATTGACTCATATAGAGGTCGGGCTACATTCCCCTCACCTCCTCTCCTTTAATTAAGAACATAACACAAATGACCTCAGGGAAAATCTTGATCTCATTGAAAAAGTTCACGAGAAATCTGCCATATGAGTACATATCTATCAGCAAAGAGTGGAGAAATATTATAACAAAAAGATCTGCCTAGCAAACCCTAAAGAAGGGGATCTTATCTTACTAAAGTTTGAAATCTCCGACCCACGCAAGAAGAGAAAGCTCAATCCAAACTGGGAAGGAACATAGAAGGTCTCCAAAGTTTCCTGTCCATGAGCTTACTGACATGAAGATATTAAGGACTTGGAATGTCGAGGATCTGATGAAGTTCAACAAGGGTTCTTATCACCCTCCACTTAGATGTATTTTTTTAATATAAATTTGTAATCAGGTGAGCTGCTTCCAAACTCGCTAACTCTAAACAGCAAGTTCGGAGTATAGCTCTTTCCTAGAGCTGCTCCCACAACTTTCTAACTCTCAGACATCAAGTTTGGAGTTTGGCTCATCCGCAGAACCACTCCTCCAAATCAAACAAGTACAAAGCGTTCTACATACGACACAGAAAATTTTGTAAGCCAAAGAGATCATTCATTAGAACTTGGAAGTACATAGCGGTCGTCATTCGGTTGTTAGGCGATTACAAAATCAATAAAAAAAAAAGAAAACCAAGAAGAGGAGTCAAGGATCCATATTAGTCGACGAAGCCGAGGGAGTGGGAATCTCGATCACTCCTTTTCCTTCCTCTTCGCCCACGAACTCCTCTGGGTCCTCCTCCTGATCTGCCTCCTTCTCCTCGTCGGACTCCTCCACCATTAGCTTCATCCCAGGATGGAGCTCTAGATGGTACCCCTTCCCGTTGAAGCTAAGGACGCGCTCAAACACATTTGAGATGGCCTTAGCATAGGATTGCCCTATCATGCTGTTGAAGTGAGCCTTCTCCTTTGCCTCCACCTCGGCCACTGCAGCCTCCTCCTTTGTTGTATCCTCCTGCCACCTCTTCCAATCCACCTCGAAATTGGTGATGAGAACTGTTTTCTTACCATTCATCTCTTTTATCTCCTTGGCAATCTTCTTCTCATCTCTCTCGGCCTAGCGGTACGGTCTTATCTCTTCAGGCCTTCTCCTCAACATGGATCTGCTTGATTAGGTTCCCGACCCGGTAGGTGATCTGCGAAATAAAAATATCTGGTCTTAGAAACTTTTTTTAAAAAATACAAGGAGAAGAACTTACCGAAATACCGGCTCGGGATATCTCAAAGATGGAGATATTGATCAACTCATTTCTGCTTGTGTGTGTGTGTGTAGGGGGGGTGGACTCTAGGCTACCTCGATGCATTGGTCCAAGTCAACCAGGAGTACATCACACCGCTTCAAGCCCCAGCCCGATGTTTATATCTTCTTCTCTTCATTGGTTAAAACCATGTCCGCCACGACAGTTATCAGGGCTTTCTGGAGGGTCAGGATTGCGCCCAAGCATGAACTCCCCACAATGGGACTTATCGCTGCCCTCGCTGATTGCTGTTGCAACTCCAATGGAATGGAGGTGGAAGAACTCCTAACAACCTTTGGAGTTCCATATCGGCTCACTGTCTTCCTCCTTTTCTTATCTTTAGGTGCCTTGTTGTGAAAATCAACCCGAGCCGTGAGGAGAGCATTGCAGTCCATACCTTCTACTTCTACAAAGAAAGAACAAACAAGAAAAATGAGTACTGAAGTCAAAATGAGAAAACAGAAACTAAAGCCATACTAAGATCCATCGAGCTCAGCCCTCTGAGAAGAGGACCTCCTATGTCAAGTCCCTCCACTTCATCTCCCCGCACTTGAGGAGAGCGTCACTCACTTTCTTCTCCTCTTCATTCAACTCCAATTTGGCCATCACCATCTTCGACATGCCGTCCCCCTACCTTGTAAGAAATCCCCACAGCTTGGAATTTAGGATGACATAATATTTGCTCTCTAGTGCTTCATAGAGCAGGGGTCAAGGTTGTTGATCACTCCTCT
Organism: Hemerocallis citrina; assembly: GCA_017893485.1. Classification (NCBI taxonomy): domain Eukaryota; kingdom Viridiplantae; phylum Streptophyta; class Magnoliopsida; order Asparagales; family Asphodelaceae; genus Hemerocallis; species Hemerocallis citrina. The sequence continues at coordinate 212,805,899 of CM030363.1, forward strand.
TCCTGGGTAGGAAGAGATATTATACCAGTTATCTGCCATTAGTTGCCTATGAAGCTTGAAGTTCCTCCTTCATATCCTCAAGTTCGGCTCAGTGCCAATCTTTTGGCACTGCAGGATGTGATGATGGTAAAAATCACAGCAGATCAGAGCCACACGATCCCTGCACGGATCTCAAAGCGTCTACAGGCAGATTAGCCATCACAGGCCTATTTTACAGACTTGGACACACTCCAAGATATGGGCTTCTCTCAAGCCCATAAAAAGTGACAGACTAGGCCTACTAAGAGAGACACCTAGCCCATGATGGCTAGGAGTCTCCTCACTTATCCTCTCACAGGGATATCTTATCTCATCAGAGGGGAGATATGAAAGATCCGATAGTCACAATTCGGCTTCTAGAATATCTCTCAGGCCTATAAATACTCCTCCCCCTCCTCAGTCTCCAGGTAATCAACAATTCACCAGTTTTTACTCTATTTCTCTTTCTGGTTCTGACTTGAGCGTCGGAGGGTCTGTCGCCGGGGCCACACCCCGATGTTTCAGAAGTTTTTTCAGGTCCGTCGGCCGCATCATCCACCGTCCAATCCAGATCACAGGAGGCTAATCAACGTTCCAGATCCAATCTCAGGAGTCCTTACAGTCTTTTAACGGCCAAGGTACAGGTTTGACTTTTAGTAGTTTCCATCCATTATTAACTACTAACTGTTTGCTCCCACACTGAAAAAAGCAACAACAGATTGGCGTCATCTGTGGAAAACTACGTGTAATATCCTAAATTTTCATTTTAATTAAAATGTTGATTTTCATGTGTTGTGCACGTGCAAATTTCATGTGTATATTTATCTATTTATTTTTATATATAAAATTTCATTTTTATACTATGAACAATTATTTTTCCTTTCCTTTATTTTTTCTAAAAACCTATTTTGTAAAGCCTAAAACACTATTTTCTTAGTTTTAGCCCACTTAAATAATTTATTATTTTATTATTTTGGCCCACAACTCTAAGCCCACTATTTGTGAAGCTCACAAATTTAATTAATCATTTAAATGGTCACACTTGTCATGTAGACACAAAATGTGAACAATTGATTAATTAAAAATTGTACAAACTTCAAATAGCGGGTACTGGGGGGCATGTGCATGCACGTAGTGTGCAATGCACACCATTTTGAGGCCGGGTATGCATGGGAGTCATGGAGAGTGGGTGTGTGTGTGCATGGGTAGTTATGTGAGTGTGGGTGGTTGCTACAACTTCCCCTCCTATCCTAGCCATCCATCCTTTAACTATCTAATGAATCCTAGCCCTCCAATCCATCCTAGAATTAGTATAAATACCCCCTACCTATTTGTATTCTACACTAAGAAACTATTGAAAGAAAGAAAACTATATAGGAGAAATATATTAGAGTGAGTGTGAGTTGTGTGTGTGTTCCCACCTTGGAGGCCGGCCCATTCTTTCCCCCAAGGAGCTCTCGGGTTGGCAAGGGAGCAAGGAGAAGGAGCTTTTGCATCGCAATCTAGGAGGAGAAGGCACTCTCTCGCATTCTAGGGGACTCTAGCAGATTCTAATTGGCTTTTTTTTCAAAAAGTTGGGTGTTTCTCATGACTTCTAAAGTAGAAATCATGTTAGGAATGAATTGAATAGTTATTATAAAGCAACTAGTTGAAATGAAAATGCATGTTTGCCTAATTAGAGAAGAATTGATAAACTATTAGATGTGTGTTAATTTGGTTGCTAGATTTGTTAATTATGAGTAAAAGTGAATGTTCTCATTGCTTCCAATGTTAGTATGCATGCTAAGTGTGTTTTAAATGTAATTGTGTGAATTAACTAGTAAAAGATTAGAACCATGTTTGTTAATGAAAGTATTAAAGTAGAATGGCGTATTAGAGATGAAGTGATGGAATGAACTACTAAGAAATAATTGTAAATTATTGTAGTAGAATTCTCTATTTTTTATGCCATATGAATGTTAGATTATATGAGAGAGAATATATTTTGCAAACAAATGATTGAATACATCATGTGTAAATTAGTGGATAAAAATATAAGTTTTATTCATTAAGAATGATGATTTTGTATTCTAAAAGCATCATAGTTATAAGAGAACATTGATGTAGTGATTTTTGTGGGAAACTATTTTTAATTATAAAGAAGTATGCTTTAGTTTTCAAATGTCGAAATTGTGATTATGAAATACAAACTAAGGCTAAATATATGTTTTAAAACAATTAAAAATACCCTTAAAAATACTGGTTACTGTAGAATTAAATGTACTTTTATTCTGAAAAATTTTGTTTTCAAAAGAGGTGAAAAGAGACAATTTTGTTTGAGATTTCATGAATTAAAATTATGAACAGAGAGTAGAATTAAAACCCAAATTATTTACTTTCTAAACGAATTGGCCACTTAGACCAATTGGTCGGAAGAGCCTTGGGTTGCTACAGTAGTCGAAGGTCTCGGGTTCGATACTGTGTCTTGGTTTTTACTTTTTGTTAAAAATCCAAACAGCCGAGAGTCAATACTTAGGGAATATAACACTTAGTTATATCGTTCGGCGGCTTTGCCGTGTTGGTTTTGTGCGCTATCTGTTTCACCGCTGGTTGTGGGTTCGAATCCGGTTGGGGGATTTGAGTTTAAAAAAATATTTTTTGTGGATTATTTTTGATTATTTGAGTTTTAAAAATAAATAAAAATTGGAAAAATTATGGATTAATTACTGAAAAATTATTATGACTTTATAAGAAAAAATTATATAGCTTTTGATAAAGTGTGAATAAGAAATTGGAGTTTTTGCAAGAAAGGGCTTCTTTTTTAAATTAAATTTTCTTTTAAAAAAAAGGGAAAATAAATGAGAAATTTTTGAGTTATGAAGGTGAAAAAATAGTAATAAGGAATTTTTGAAAGTGTGATTGGTGTAATTAATTGGACTCCTACTTGTGCTTGTAGTAAGATTTTGAAATGAGAATAATAGATTTGTGGAATTAATACATGAATTGTTGATTACTACTAGTTTAAATTTATTCTTACACATAAATTGCACGTGAAATTGAATTATTGATTGTGATGAGTTATGAAAGATGCGAATACATGAATGTTATGCTTGTGGAACATGAATTGTGATTAATCATGAAAAGACCTTATGAGCATGAAAAGCTCGATATTGTAATTATGAGTTGAAATTGAGAATTAGGGTATAACCAAGCCTTATACCGGCAATAAAAAAATGTGAAAATGATAATTGAAATGAGAAGACCAAGGTTTGGGTCATGTAAAGTAAATGAATAAGACCGGTATAGTGGGAGTGCTACACTCTAAGGGTTGATTTTATTCATGATTCAATTAAACTAAGGATTAGATACATAGTGAAGATGTGATGAAAATAAGAGAAAAACATTAAGTATAATGGCCATTGGATTGACGGCGCAATAGTATTCAGAGGATGTCCCATGATGCGTCATGATAAGGCGTGGATACTGCTCCAGAGTACCGTCCCGGTGGCAACGCTCGTTGGGTGTTTGATGACTGCGGGTGGTGTCATGTCTATGGTAGGAGCTGAATTACCACAAGATGCGTGCATGATGAGTCATGTGACAGTGCATTAGGATTCCCTCCAGGGCGCATAGACATGAGTTCATAGGTCAGAAAATATCTAGGATACTTACCGTAGTTACAGTAGTAGATTAAGTCATGGCAAGGGATTAAACCCTACAAGATGAAGAACGGTTAAGGGCTTGCCCTCGAAACTATGTAGTATGGGCTGCATAGACTCTGAATAAGTGCACATTAGTGTCATATTCCAATAATTGCATTAAGGACTAAGTGCACATTCACAATACGACATCAATAGGATAGTCCCTTTAGCTTTTTTTGTGACAAGTTTGTGGTTTGCTAAGTATTCAGAATCGTTATACTATTTCCGACATAGAAAGGATGGCCGTGTATAATATTTCGTCAGTTGAATGAACTGACGCGCCCACAGTTTTATATGCAGGGTAAAGATGCTTGACGAATTGAAGTATACATGCTTCTCAAGATTGTTTTAAATGTTGTTTCATGTAAATTATTGTAAAATTGCTTCCGCTGTGACAATGTACAAGTGTAATGTAACTCTGATGAAAGAAAAGTTTTTTATTTCCTTGTAAAATTGTACGAAAGAAGTGTAAAGATCATGTGGAACTTCGAATTCAGTTGTATTTTGGAATTCGGGGTGTTACACTACTCAAGTAAGACTTATCGCCATGCCTCAAAGACTAAATGGTAAAGGGGCGGCCTCCAGCCGTCACACTACCACCCTTCGTCAACCAGCTCCTCCTATGGAAGATTAGATTCCTCCTCAACAGTCACCCCGATAGCCTAATCATGCTCCTTCCAACGGAAAGGCGCCGAGGGGCTCCTGACAAAACTATCCTGAACAACATCCTCAGTACGATCGCATTTTAGTCCACAATGCTTCAACTAGATCCCAAAAGAAGGACGACCAAGTCCTTCGCCGTATCCAAGAAGTAGAAGATTGCCTAGAAGATGAAGAATGAGAGAAACTGGTTCAACAGGGCCTACCGCCCTAATCAACATCCCCTCAGCAGAACTATCCTCGACGCACTTGTTCCAAGGAACTTCAAAACTCCTCAGTTCGAGTCCTACAACAGGGAATCAGACCCGACGGACCGCGTCGAGAGCTTTAAAACACTTATGATGTTCTATAACGCCACCGATGCACCCATGTGTCGGACATTTCCTGCTACACTGAAATGATCCGCTAGGGAATGGTATCCAAATCTGAAATCCGTATCCACGTTTTCCTTTGATCAGCTCGAGGAACTCTCCATCGCACACTTCGTTACTACCCAGAGAGCTGAATATACCAGCGTCTCCCTGCTAGAACTGAAGCAAAAAAGATGGAGAACTGCTAAAGGACTTCGTCAAGCATTTTACAACTGAAGCAAGGTTAATTTCTGCCTTGAACACTTCAGTCGCAACTGCAGCTCTTTCACCGTAAGACTTCGTCAAGCATTTTACAACTGAAGCAAGGTTAATTTCTGTCTTGAACACTTCAGTCGCAATTACAGCTCTTTCGCCGCAAAACTTCGTCAAGCATTTTACAACTGAAGCAAGGTTAATTTCTGCCTTGAACACTTCAGTCGCAATTGCAGCTCTTTCGCCGCAAAACTTTGTCAAGCATGTTACTACTAAAGCATGGCGGGTCGAGGAAGCTCTTTATACTCAAGGCGAGAATGATTCATCTTCCGGGAACAAACGGGAGAACACAAGTGAGGAAGAACTCTGGAAGTTTCATAAAAACAGTGCAAGTTCACGCCGTCCAACTCTAGCGTCACGCTTCGACAAATTCACTCCTCTCAATGCAAGCGTATCTGCCATCCTCTTGGAAGTGGAGGAGGACGGAATAATCTGCCTTTCCCCCACGATGTCAACGTCTAGCAGAAGAAGAGACATAAATAAGTGGTGCACATTTTACAGAGATCAAGGACACACTACTTATAACTGTCGAGCCCATAATGAAGAACTTGAAGCCCTGGTTCGCAGGGGCTATCACTCCAACTTCGTTCAGAAAGAGAACGATGCCGAAAATTCTCTGTCCTGGGGGGCTGACAAGCATCAGCAGAGGCCATGCGAGTCGCAAGACTCTGAACATGATCGTCCTCCATTCCAGTCATGAAGACCCGATGGAGGGAGATTCCAACTCCTCCCGCAAAGCTTTCGTCAGGAAAGTCAACTCCATAGGTAACACTCAGCCGGCCAAACACACCGGGGTCCTGACATCTTTCTCTCACAAGGACTTAGAAGGCATCCAAATACCTTATCGCAATGCATTGGTCATAAACATTTGCATGCTATATCATGAGGTATGCCGCATCCCAGTGGACAATGGCATCTCGGTAAACATCCTCTTCATGGCCACATTTCAGGCTCTCAAGCTCCCTCAAAATCGACTCAATCCAGCCGGTTATACACTTCATAACTCCTCTGGTGCACATGTCCAAGTCGAGAGAATTGTCGCACTCGGCGTAACAGCAGGGAAAGCCCCCGCTATTCAAACAGAAGCACCGAACTTTATGGTGGTCGATGTTAAAGCTGCATACAATGCCATATTCGCAAGCTGCCTTTGCATTTCACACGAAATGAAGTTCCCAATAACAGGTGGGATAGCCCAAGCTGTAGGAAGCCAACGGGCAACGCGAGCACGCTACACCATTACAATGGGGGGCTCCACTCTCCCCCCTCGATGCCATAGAGCTACCGCCAGAAAACAGTCACAATAACTCCAAAACTATAAACGAGCTTGAAGCCTCTGTCATAACCAACTCTACCAAGAACTTCCAAACCTGCCACAACATCTCTCGCCAGGTCCAAACTATTTCTCATCATGATACAGTAATAAACTTGAATCCCTCTCCCGAAGCCACTCCGCACAGTCAACGGAAACAAATAATCTTGTCTAAATACATTGGTACATCAGAAGATTTTCATTTCTCTATGCAAAACAATGGGGGGCTCCCTCCAAGATAGGCAAGTACAGGCAAGGTCTACCAAGTTGTTCGCCTAATGGCTCATCAACTTGAAGACCCGGCCGGTAGGGAGATATCAGTAGGGACTTGGAAAGTAGAACACCTTGCGAAGTACAACGAGTTGGGTACCAAACTTGTACACAAAAATGGCACCAAAAATCGTTAAAAACTTCCTACAAGATAGGTTCGGAGCCTACATCCATGGTGCGAAGTTATTACAGTATTTACAAATGAAACAAGTTCGAAGTGCTTTGCCATTCGATCTGCTCCTATAACCTGTTAATTCATCAAAGCAAACAACGAGCTACATGCCCAACTTACATTAAAGCGGCACTAGGCACTCTTTGCAAGCTTTCTACAACGCAAATTCGAAATCCAGAACTCGGGAGTTGCGGCATGCAACCTCGCACGCTTAGAACACAATTCACTGATCGATCTGTTCCTGCAACTAGCCGAACTTCCTTGGAGGCTCGAAAACAACAAGTTGAGTGCCACACTTAAACACTTAAGAAGCACCAAACACTCGTTGCGAGTCCCCCCGTAAGATGGATTTGGAGTCCATACCCATGGCTCGACAGGAACTCTAAACAATTTGCAATAACGCAAATTCACAGTGCACATTCCTATTCGATCTGCTCCTGCAATCCATCAACGCCTCAACGATCGGTTCGGAGTCCAGTTCACGGTTCAAAAGAAATCCTGTCAATTTGCAAAGAAGCAAGTTCAGAGTGCGCTTTACCATTCAAGCTGCTCCTGCACCCTGTTAATACTTAAACTAACAAGTTCGGAATCCATGTTCATGGTTCAGAGTTACTTTCGCAACGTGTAATTACACACGTACAGAGTTTAACTCGCCATTCGATCTGTTCCTGCAACTAGTTAAATTTTCTCAATAACAGGTTAGTAGGTCCAAATCATGGATCGAAGTTACCTTAGCAACACTTGTAAAAAGTCGCACTTGGGGTTCAACTCTCCATTCGTTGTGACTCTCACAATCTGTCAGAGGCCCCATATAGAAAGTTTGGAAAACAACTCTCCTTCAAAGTTATCCCTAGAACTAGCTGGGTTCAAGACAGAGCAATGCTACACTTCGTCATATATCGTCGACAGCTCTCTAAGCTATACGCAATAGACTTGAGGCCCTGTTATTTATTGACAGAGAACCCTTGGATGACACATCAACCATGACAGTAAGGTTCAAGCATGTGAAATGAATCCCACAAGTCACAGAACTCTCACCAACTCATATGTTCAAATCCAGTAACACTATAGACGTCTGCAAAGGCAAAACAGCTAGTCCAAAGTCTAACTATCCCAAAATCAGCTCATACGACTAGCCAGCCCCCAATACGATGTATCACAGGACAAGACACGGGCATGTAGAAGACTTCTCATTCCACAAACTATAAGTTTCATTGCAACAGAAAAGCTACAATGACTCTACATTTCACATCTAGGAATTGCTACCAAAAGTCCTGCGAACACTGTATAGCAAACTGTCATGATAGCTGTTTGTTGCCGCTAAATTTGGTGTGGGGGCAAACAGATGAATTTGTGGATTCTTAGGGAAACTGAATAGTAACCTGTATACCTGTTCCTTGGGCCTTCGATCGTCGCTCCCGCCGTGCACCTGCAAAAAGTGCGAGACACCGGGGTTGTTCCCGGCGACGCACCCTCCGACGCTCAAGTCAGTAATCTAGGAAGACTATGAATGAGCGCAAAAACTAGTGAAAGATTGATTACCACTTAATGGAGATGGATGAGGGGTATTTATAGGCGTTTCAGGGAACAGATTGGGAATGTAATCCTGGTGATTTGATAGGGAATATTCCCCATAATCAGATGAGGAATGTAATCTGATGAGGTATATTCCCCGTAATCAGATAAGGAATTTTATCCCCAAATCCCGGTGAAAAGATAGATGTATATCTGGGCCGTTGATCAAGATTAATCAGGGACCCTGATTTTATCTCGCTGGATTGGGTGTACAGCGGGTTAAGATCCACACCCTCTTGTTGGTGGGTCCGTTCGTGGGTTACTGGGTTCTTGGGGAGAAGACCCAACACCTATTTCGGACCCTCTTGTAGGCGGAATCGCCATTTTACCCCCACGCCTCAAGATTCGTACTCAACTTGGACGGTTCCGATTTAACCCCATTTTTAACCATATCACGAGCCCCCCACTCCTAAAGACTGAGCTTGATCAGCCTTTGAGGAGTAGTTTGACTGTTTAATGGCTAGCGGAGTTATATCGGAGTTCAAGTGGAGAGTTGTGAGTCCGGAGGAGGCAGCGAGGTGATTTGCCAAGTGGATCGAGCTCCGAGTTGCTCATGAGCTCTGACGGTTGTGTGGCATTTTTGCAGGGATGTCCTTTTGACCCTAGCGAAGCGTCAATTCGTCGTTCGGAGGCCTCACACGTTTGTATCGCGCCTTAGACTCTCCCCAAGGCTCGCCGACTAGGAGGCCGAGGTCCATATGTGGTTCGGCAAGCTTTTCCGGGGAGGAAGGCGAGTTCTGCATAGCTGCGAGCGCTAGGAGCGGGTCTGGCGATCTGCCGAACTCGTTCCTTACCCCGTAACGAGGTCGGTGTCACGAACGCTCGGCAGTGAGTGCCGAACCTGACTTTTTTCCCCCATAACAGGGTCGGTGTCACGAACGCTCGGCAGAGAGTGCTGAACCTGACTTTTTCCCCATAACAGGGTCGGTGTCACGAACGCTCGGCAGTGAGTGCCGAACCTGACATTTTTCCCATAACAGGGTCGGTGTCACGAACGCTCGGCAGTGAGTGCCGAACCTGACTTTTCCCCATAACAGGGTCGGTGTCACGAACGCTCGGCAGTGAGTGCCGAACCTGATATTTTCCCCATAACAGGGTCGGTGTCACGAACGCTCGGCAGTGAGTGCCGAACCTGACATTTTTCCCATAACAGGGTCGGTGTCACGAACGCTCGGCAGTGAGTGCCGAACCTGACTTTTTCCCCATAACAGGGTCGGTGTCGCGAGCGCTCGGCAGTGAGTGCCGAACCTGACTTTTCCCCATAACAGGGTCGGTGTCGCGAACGCTCGGCAGTGAGTGCCGAACCTGACTTTTCCCCCATAACAGGGTCGGTGTCACGAACGCTCGGCAGTGAGTGCCGAACCTGACTTTTTTCCCATAACAGGGTCGGTGTCACGAACGCTCGGCAGTGAGTGCCGAACCTGACTTTTCCCCCATAACAGGGTCGGTGTCACGAACGCTCGGCAGTGAGTGCCGAACCTGACATTTTCCCCATAACAGGGTCGGTGTCACGAACGCTCGGCAGTGAGTGCCGAACCTGACTTTTTCCCCATAACAGGGTCGGTGTCGCGAGCGCTCGGCAGTGAGTGCCGAGCTCCCAGACTTGTCATTTTTTGAGGGGTTTGTCTTTTCTGTGCGCCATTTGAATCCCTGACACCTCTGACAACTCTGACAACTCTGACAACCCTGACAGATGGGACGTTCATTAATTGCAGTGACCTCTGGGATTCTATCAGATGGGATGCGCATTAAATTCAACTCATGATTCGTTGCAGTTATCGAGGTGACGATTGGGATCGCTCCGCCGCTTGGTTTAGATAGGCCGGTCGTACGGGCCCATTAGCCTCGTGGGGTGTGTCCCTCTTCTATAAATCCTCCCCCCCTCTCATTTCTCATTTCTCCTCTCATTTGCTCAGGCGTTCTCTTGTGTCTCAGGCGAGTTTTTCCGGTGACCGGCGTTTGACTCAGGCAAAGTTTTTCGGCAGCTCTCTCTTTTCAAGGTAATTTATAAATTATGTCTGTAGCTTCTGTCTCAGATGAAGTCTCTTGGTCCGAGCCCTCCCTTGAAGGCGTCGAGGCCTCGACTCCGAATCCAACCAAGGGGAAGGTGTTCGGCAAGGATTCCATCGTCGAGGATCCGAAGAGGATGGGGGAGTTCGGACAGCTGCCAGGTTCGCTGACGGGGCTGCACAGGGTCAGGGAGCTCCCGAAGGACCAGGCCGAGCGAATCATCCATGGGAGGGAGAGGTCCTTCGAGGAGAACGAAGTGAGGGAGACGACGGAGGCGGACGACGCGGCGTCGATCCTGCGCGAGGAGGAACTGGCGGCGATCCGGGACTCTTTTTTCATCCCGGAGGAGTACGAAATCATGCTGCCGGGCCCCGGGGTTAGGGCTAATTCGCCGCTGCCAGTGACCATGTGTTGCTGGCCGGTCGATGCCTTTATCGCCGGTGCTCGGCTGCCTCTCCACGCGTTCGCTGTTACCGTGGTGAGCTGGTACGGGGTCTGCCCCATTCAGCTCATGCCGAACGCGTGGCGAGTGATTAACGTCTTCGTTCTCCACTGCCAGGCCGCAAGGATCGAGCCGCAGCTGAACGTGCTTCGGACGATATACCGGCTCCACCAAGGGAACAAGTCGGAGTACCGGTATTATCTGACTCCGAGGCACGGCGGCAGGCTCGTCGTCTGCCCCGACTCTATCAAGCACTGGCGAGAGAAGTGGGTCGTCGTGCGGAGTCGAGAAGCATGGCCGATCCCCACTAATTGGGCAGAAGGGGTGCCCAAGAGGGCGACGGCGCTGCCGAGGCTTACAGTAGAAGAAGAAGAGGCGGTCCGGACCCTCCTTGACCGGCCGAAGTATGATTGGAAGGATTTGACGGAGGACGTTCTCTACAGGGGAGGGCTCTGCCGCGTAGATCCTAGTACGCGGCTCTCGCCAAGTTCTTTTTTCCGTACTTGATGCCTTGTTGTTTTTTGTGCTAATCATTTTTTGCTTTTGATGCAAAATCCATGGACTACGAGGCGGTGTTGGCGCTCAGGGTGGGGCTCGCCAGTAAGGCGCCGAAGAAGCGCAAGAGGGTTGCGTCGAAGCTGCCCTCGACCTCGAAGGTGCCGAGGATTGCGGCCCCCGACCAGGTGGTGGAGGTTGTTGATGACCCGGTCGTCGCCGTGGCGGGACCTTCGGCTCCTGCACCTGTGGGGGATTTCCCCATCGCCGCCACGCTCGCCATGCCGACCCCGCCGCTGACCGTAGCAGGCGAGGAGCTCCTGACGGAGGAGCACAAGCGGATCCACATTCCGGACTGGCAAGTCCGGAGGCACGATGGGTTCCTCGGGAACTCGTTGGCGAGCTTGCAGGCCGTCAAGCATCTCGCCATCCCGAAGGACCACGCCGCCATGGATGCGGGGAGGGAAGGCGACGACGTGATCGAGATCGCCTTCGTTCCGGGACGCGGTGTCGGTAAGTTCCGAGTCCCGAGCGTTCGTTTCATCCTTTTGAATCACAAAAATTTTTCTAACTCTCTGAGTTCTTCTTCTTTTCTTTGTAGATTGTCGTCCATTTTGGCCACCTCACCGAGAGGCCGACCGCCCTCGAGAAGGAGCTGAAGCAGGAGTCCGACCAGGCTCGGAACTAGAAGGCTCGGATGTCGAACCAGCTCGACAAGCTCCGAGTCGAGCATGAAGGTCGGTCTGCGAGGATCCAGCACCTCGAGGCCGAAGTGAAGAGGCTGGAGGACGAGCTGCTTCGGGAGAAGGAGGGGTCGGCCAACCAATTGGTCGAGGCCGAGGCGAAGCAGGCGGCGGCCGTGAAGGCGGCGGAGGACGCCACCCTGAAGAAGGCCCAGGGGTACCTCGCGCAGAACATGGCGAAGGCCTTCGCCACCGCCCTCGACCGGGTGCGAGAAGCATACCCCGGGGTGGACGTCTCGGGATGGCGACTCTTCCCCGGACACGTCGAGGGCTTCGACCCCGAGTCCGAAGGGGAAGAGGAAGAGGAGGAGGGCAACGCTGATGCCGATGTCGGGGTTACTGGCGAAGTCCCGAGCACCACGACCACTCCGCTGGCGGCGGTGTCTCCTTCGGCAAAGTCAACGCCTACTCCGCCTCGTCGCCCGGGGAAAGAGGTCGGGCCCTGAATCCGCCTTTCGCTTTGTTGTTTTTGATTTTTTTTTTGTTTTTCCTTTCAAACTTTGTAATGCCTAATAGCTGACTGGCCACCGCTTCTTTTGACATTTAATGAAAGGAAAATTTTTGCAAGTGTAGATGTTCGGAAGTTTTTGTCCTACGCCCTCTCTTTTGCCGAACTGTCCCCTCTTGTTTTTAGAGATGAAAATTTTTCCAAGTGTGGTGCTTCGGCCATGTTCGGCGTTTGTGCTGATTGCTCTGATCTCTTTGCAGCTTATGGTGATTGCCCAAGACGTCGAGCTTTCTCGCCCGGACGAGAAAGTTCCAGCCGAGGCCGGCCTAGGGGCGACAAGGCTGTGTCTAGCTAGGTGTAGAGAGAAACTTTACGAGGTCGAGCTCGGATTGTGCCGAGCTGAAAGTGAGAGGAGGCATCTCCAGCTCGTCCTTGGCCGGCGAGACATCGAGATTCGTCGTTTGGAAAGCAGAATCGCCGAGCTTATACCCGAAGGTGAACATTTGCCAATTGATTTCAGTAATGAGATTCGAGTTCAGTGCATTCGTCATAACTTGTCCAAAATAACAGCGGAGAAGGACGAGTTGCTTTCCGAGATACAGCATCTGCAGTCCGTAGAGGCAAAGCTCCGGAGTGAGGGCGAGGGGCTGACGGCCGAGGTGGCCAAGTTGACGACCGAACGAGTCGAGTTGACCGCCGAAGTCGAAGCGCTGAAGAGAGCGACGGTGGATAAAAGCATCGAGGTCACTCACCTTCGGCGCCTCATCGCTAGCCGATCTGGAGTGCCGGACTCCGCGATACCCCCACGTTTCGAAGTCGACATCAAAGACGACTCGTTGCGGGACAGGATCTCGGAGTTGGAGGCGGAAGTGGCCCGTCTTAAGCCACACTCAGGGCCGATCAACGTTCGAAGCACGTCATGCACTCGCGCTGAGAGTGAGCGGGGCATTACCTTCTATGAGATGGCGACCCGTCAGCGGATCGGCCAACCAAGCCCGGGGACGCGCAGAGCTCGGTGGCAATCTCCTCGAGCGGGGCGTCCGTCGGTGTAGCTACTAGGAGCGGTGCCGAGGATACGTCCCAGTTTGCCGGCTTGGGGTCGCGCTCCGGGGACAAGCGTCGTCACTCTCGAGTGTCCTTGAAGCGGAACGCTCCTGCTCCGAAGAAGCGCTGAAGTGGTCGACGCTGCGAGTTTTTTGCTTATTTTTTGTTTTTCGCTAAGTGTAATAAGTCGGCATTGTAACTTTCCTCTGATGAGTTGTGCTCCTGCTGTGTTTGCCTTTGTACCACATCTGTTCCATCAATAAACGCGTTATTGCCGAACCTGTGTGCTTTATTCTTTCGACTGTTGTCTGTCGTGCCGTTGCTTCTAAAGCTTCGGACTCCGAATGGCGAGTTTCTTATAGTTCGTTCGTGAGTGAAATCGCGAAGTAGCGTCGAGCGAAGTGTTAGACTTCGGGGTCCCCGGTTGACTAGGTTAGGGTCGTCGGAGCGTTCTAGAATGGCGAACTGCCCCTAGCTCGCTTAGGAGCGAGCTTGTGGAGTAGAGTCGAACCAAGTGTTGGACCCCGAACCATTCAACGGCTGTGGGAGCAGTTTCGAATGGCGAACTACTTCTAGCTCGCTTAGGAGCGAACTCGCGAAGTAGGATCGAGCCAAGTGTTGGACTCCGGAACCATTGTCAATTTAAGGGGCGTGGGAGCAATTTCGAATGGCGAACTACCCCTAGCTCCCTTAGGAGCGAGCTTGCGGAGTAGAGTCGAACCAAGTGTTGGACTCCGAACCATTCAACGGCTGTGGGAGCATTTTCGAATGGCGAGTTACTTCTAGCTCGCTTAGAAGCGAACTCGCGAAGTAGAATTGAGCCAAGTGTTGGACTCCGGAACCATTGTCAATTTAAGGGGTGTGGGAGCAATTTCGAATGGCGAACTACCCCTAGCTCGCTTAGGAGCGAGCTTGCGGAGTAGAGTCGAACCAAGTGTTGGACTCCGAACCATTCAACGGCTGTGGGAGCATTTTCGAATGGCGAGCTACTTCTAGCTCGCTTAGGAGCGAACTCGCGAAGTAGAATCGAGCCAAGTGTTGGACTCCGGAACCATTGTCAGTTTAAGGGGTGTGGGAGCAATTTCGAACGGCGAACTACCCCTAGCTCGCTTAGGAGCGAGCTTGCGGAGTAGAGTCGAACCAAGTGTTGGACTCCGAACCATTCAACGGCTGTGGGAGCATTTTCGAATGGTGAGCTACTTCTAGCTCGCTTAGGAGCGAACTCGCAAAGTAGAATCGAGCCAAGTGTTGGACTCCGGAACCATTGTGAGATTAAAGAGTTAAAAGCAGAGGGATGTAATAGTAGTGAAAACATGAAGAAACTTCATTTATTAATATCTAATGATCGGCTGCTTCTAAAGTTGCTAGCCGTTATTACAATAATAAAAAAAACAAAAGGAAAAACCACTACTAGTAAATGGAAGGGAACGGTTCGACATCTCGAGTTACTTGGAGAGACGTAGTTGCCTTCTCTTGGTATTTCAAAAGATGGTCGGCGTTCCAAGTCCTGGAAATTTCTCTGCCTTCGAGATCTTCTAGCTTGTACGTACCGGGGCGGATTACTTTCGAGACCTTGTACGGTCCCTCCCAGTTCGGGGCCAGCTTGCTTTTCTGTCCGGGGAACGAGATGGCCAACTTCCGGAGGACTAAATCCCCTTCTTTGAGGTCCGTTGGGTAGACTCTTTTGTTGTATGCTAGCTCGATCCTTCTTCGGTAAGCTTGCTGGTGTATGGCAGCTCTCTCTCGGATTTCGTCTATCAGATTTAGGCTTGCTCTGAGCTCTCTAGCATTCTGCTCTTCTTCGTAAGCGATCAGGCGAGGAGAGGGTATCCCGACTTCTAGGGGGATGATGGCCTCGGTCCCATAGGTGAGATTAAATGGGCTCTCGCCTGTTGGGGTCCGCTTGGTGGTGCGGTGATTCCAGAGTACGTTCGGCAGCTGATCGACCCATAGTCCCTTGGAACACTTGTCTAACCTCTTCTTGATTCCCGCAAGAATCTGTCGGTTGGCATTCTCAGCCTGGCCATTCGACTGGGGATGGGAGACGGAGGAGAATCGGTGTTGTATGGAGAGGTCTTCACACAAGGCTCGGAAGGCGGCTCCAGTAAACTGTGTCCAGTTATCCGTGACTATGACTCGGGGAACGCCAAAGCGGCAAATCACATTTTTCCAGAAGAATTGAACTACTCTATGCTCGGTGATTGTAGCCAGGGGCTCGGCTTCTATCCATTCCGAGAAGTAGTCGACTGCCACGACTAGGAACTTCAGCTGTCCGGGAGCTGGTGGAAACGGTCCTAGTAAATCCATTCCCCACATGGCGAAGGGGATCGGACTTGATAGAGAGGTGAGCGGTGCCTGTGGAAGGCGTCGGATGTCTGCATACTTTTGACAGGAGCTGCATTGCCGAACGTGTCGTTCGGCGTCCCGTAAGAGAGTGGGCCAGTAATACCCGTAGTTCAATACTTTGCGCGCTAGAGCTCTGGACCCCGAATGAGCCCCGCCGATGCCCTCGTGGAGCTCTTGCAGGGCGTATTCGGCCTGCCCGGGGGAAAGGCACCTTAGGTAAGGCCGACCGTCCACCTGGGTGAAGGAGCGTTTATATAAGATGCCTTCGATTAAAGCAAAACGCTCGGCTCGGGTCCTGATTCTTCTTGCTTCCCTCGGATTTTCAGGGAGGAGTCCGTCTTTTAAGAATTCGACGATGGGTTTCATCCAGTTGTCCTCGAGGAGGACAGGCAGTGTTTCAACGGAGTCTGGCGCTTCGTCCTCTATGCTTGGCTTCAAGAGGACTTCTATCAACACGGTCTGTTCAAGACCTTGAAGGGAAGAGGAGGCTAATTTCGATAGGGCGTCGGCCTGAGCGTTTTCTTCTCGAGGGATCCTTCGGATGAGGGCCTCCTCGAACAGCGCCATGAGGCTCTTGACTTTAGCCAGGTATTTAACCATTCTGTCATCGCGGGCTTCATACTCTCCGAGGACCTGGTTGACAACTAACTGGAAGTCGCTGAAGATCTGCAGCCGCTGTGCTCCTGCATTTCGAGCCATTCTGAGACCAGCAATTAACGCCTCGTATTCGGCTTCGTTGTTCGAGGCTTTGAAATTTATACGGAGGGAGTACTGGAGGATGAAGTCATCTGGGCCTGCCAGGATGACACCCACCCCGCTTCCCTCATTACAAGAAGATCCATCAACATAGATCGACCAAACCGGGGGCCCCTTTGCTGTTTGGCAGGGCTCAGGGATTGTACTCTCAACTATGAATTCGGCCAGCACCTGAGCCTTGATGGCGGTCTGAGGCTGATAAGTTATGTCATGTTGGCTTAGCTCGATTGACCACTTCATGAGGCGGCCGGACGTCTCAGGCTTGTGGAGGACCTGTTTCAGCGGCTGGTCGGTAAGGACGACCACCGAGTGGGATTGAAAGTAGGGTCGAAGCTTTCTCGCGGCCATTACCAGGGCATAGGCCATTTTTTCAATCTTCGGGTACCGGAGCTCGGCGTCCCGGAGCACTTTGCTGACGTAGTAAATGGGTTTCTGAGCCCTTTCTTCTTCTCTGACTAAGACCGCGCTAAGCGTCTGTTCGGAAGCTGCCAGGTAGAGATAGAGTGATTCGCCAGGTATCGGTTTGCTGAGCAGAGGTGGATTGACGAGGTAGGCTTTAAGCTGGTCGAAGGAGTCTTGTTGCTGTTGTCCCCACTCGAATCCTCTAGCCCCCCTGAGGGCTTTGAAGAACGGGAGACACTTCTCCCCGGACTTCGACAGAAAGCGCCCTATGGCAGCTAGGCGACCGGTCAATCTCTGAACTTCTTTGACATTTCTGGGAGGGGCCATGTCTAATATGGCCTTGATCTTCTCCGGATTTGCTTCAATTCCTCGTTGGCTAACCATGAAGCCGAGGAACTTCCCCGATGAGACGCCGAATGCACACTTGTTCGGGTTGAGTCTCATACTGTGTTTTCTTAGGACATCGAAGGCTTCCTGAAGGTCGGCCACATGATCAACACCTCGGATGCTCTTTACAAGCATATCATCGACGTACACTTCCATGTTTCGGCCGATCTGGGCTTGGAAGACCTTGTTGACTAGGCACTGGTATGTTGCACCGGCGTTCTTGAGACCGAATGGCATGACCCTATAACAGTAAAGGCCCTGTTCGGTAACAAACGATGTCTTCGGGATGTCTGGAGGGAACATCCTTATCTGATTGTAACCTGAGAAGGCATCCATGAAGCTGAGGAGCTCGTGTCCCGAGGTTGCGTCAATCAGAGTGTCGATGCTCGGCAGAGGGAAGGGATCTTTGGGGCAAGCCTTGTTGAGGTCGGTGAAATCAATACAAATTCTCCACGTCCCATTGGACTTCTTCACCATTACTACGTTAGACAACCACTCCGGGTAGTTTACCTCCTGTATGAATCGGGCTTTCAACAGCTTATCTACCTCCTCTTTGATAGCGAGCTGACGCTCGGGGGCGAACTTACGCCTCTTCTGCTGAACCGGTTTGGACCCTGGATCAACACTTAAGCGGTGGACTAGGAGTTCTTCGGAGATACCGGGCATGTCTGCTGCGGACCATGCGAAGAGGTCTTGATTGGCTCGGATGCATTTCACAATATCTGAGTATAGGGCGGACGGGAGGGTCTTGCTTACGAAGAACTTACGGGTCGGCTCTTGTTCAGAGAAGAGCACCTCCTCCAGTTCGTCCACTGGCTCGGAGGTCGGTCTTGTAGAATCTTGGGGAATCTCCAGGGTCTCTAAGGAGAGGACGGGCCCAAGGGTTGAGGTCATGTAGCACTTCCGGGCCTGCTCCTGATTTCCCCTTACTTCCCCGACCCCGGATCGGGTGGGAAACTTCATCTTCAGATGGTATGCTGAGGGAACTGCTTCCAGAGCTGCAAGGCCGGGCCTGCCCAAAATGACGTTGTAGGCAGCGGGAACATCCACCACCATGAAGTCCATCGGCTCTGTCCTGGTGGTAGGGGTTTGGCCGGCAGTTACATCGAGGGTGATCACCCCTTCAATAGTTACCGGAACCCCCGTGAACCCATGGAGAGTGTAACCGGTGGGCTTGAGTCTGTCTCTGGAGAGCTTTAGGCCTTTAAAAGCGGAGAGGAAGAGGATGTTGACGGAGCTGCCGTTTTCTACTAAGATCCTCTCCACTTTGAAATTTGCCATGTGGAGGCTAATGACGAGGGCGTCACAATGTGGGATACGAACTCCCTCGAGATCTTCGTCGGAGAAGGTGACTGGCACTCCGAGGCCTTTGGGAGGAGGTGTGGTTCGGACTGAATTGACCTCTCTGATAAACGCTTTCCGAGAGGAGTTCGAGGAGCCTCCCATCGGACCCCCATGGATGAGGTGGAGGACTCGCTCTTCCTCGAAGTCTGGCGTCTCTTCCCTTTCCGGACGCTTGTTAGCCCCCCGAGGCGGAGGAGGGAGCTCGGCTCGGTCCTTTCTTACAAACTTCGTTAGTTGTCCCCTCTGGATAAGGGCTTCAATCTCGTTCCTCAGAGCACGGCAGTCGTTGGTGTCATGCCCATGGTCCCGGTGATAGCGGCACCATTTCTCTCTATCTCTTCTCTTGGCGGGGGTGTTCATCTTGGGAGCCGGAGGCAAGACCCCGTCTTTTTCGACCTCCATGAAGATGGCTGAAAGGTTAGCGTTGAGGGGAGTGAACTTCTCAAATCTAGGGGGAGGTCGGCGCTGGCCGGCATTATCCTTCTGGAGCTTCTTGGCTCCTTCTTCTTCCGTCCCCTTCCTTTTAAGCCCGGAGGCAGGCACCTCCCAGTTGGGTTGTTGCTCGGCCTCTTCGGCCCGAATGTACTTTTCAGTGCAAAGGAGAAGGTCAGAAAAGTCATGTGGTGGTTTCTTGGCGAGGGAGGAGCGGAGGTTGGAATTGAGAATGTTGGATTGGAACGCTGCGGTAGCAACCGATTGGTCGAGGGAGGCAATGGTTCTAGCTTTAGCTGTGAACCTCTTCACGTAGTCTCTCAGTTTCTCCCCCTTCTGCTGACGGAGGTGCAGTAGCGAGATACTGGTTTTCTCGGCCCTTCGGCTGCTGACGAAGTGGGTGATGAAGAGGGTTTCGAACTGCTCGAAGGAGAATATCGATGCTGGGGCAAGGCGAGAGTACCATTCTCGAGCCGGGCCTTTGAGAGTCGCAGGGAATGTTTTGCAGAGGAGGGCATCGGAAGCCTGGTGGAGGAGCATCAAAGTCTTAAAGCTTTCGATGTGATCAACTGGGTCGGTCTCCCCGGTGTAATTCTCGAATTGGGGAGGTTTGAAGCCGAACGGCACAGGGGCATCCACTATGGTTCGGGAGAATGGGGGCCGGCTAGGACGTAGGGTCCTCCCCCTGAGCTCCTCTTCTCGGTTTATCTGACCCAGGAGCTTTTCCACCTCGTTAAGGCGGCGGTTCATGGTGTCATCCCTCCGACGGTAATCCGCCGGGCCACAGGATTCGTCTTTGTATGAGGGGGAGCGAGGGCTGCGCCGATGGTAACTTCGAGAACGACGAGGACTTGGGGTGCACCGGGAGTTGGTTGGTGCAGGACGAGGAGAGGGGGACCGTTGGCAAGGGCTTCGGACCGGAGGAGGGGATGGGGCCTTCGGCTCATTAGGGTCTCGACGGAGGTTGAGAGCCTGTTGTACCATTGCTTAGAACTGCTGGAACTCGGCACGGGTGATTGGTGTCTCATTGTTCCTAGGCTGCTGCCGACCTGCGGGAGAGTGCCTCCTTCGGTAATGATCGGGGGAGTCCTTTCTCCCTCTTCGGATGGGGGACCTCTTATACTCTCGGCGACGGGGGGATCGCTCTTGCTGGCGGGAGGCTTCCTCCCGAGCCCGCTTTTCATCCCGATGACGACGGAGGTCATCATCTTCCGGGCATTTGGGAGGGGCATTGTGGCGACCAGAGGCTCGGGGATGATGGGAGGCCATGGAGGCACTGGAGGCATTGTGGATGGAGAGGTTCTCTTGGTGAGGAGGCTGTTTCTGAGGGTTAGGACCCTTTGGATCAGGAGGTGGAGGGTTCCGCTGGAGCGGCTCTTCCATGGTAGGAGGAAGTTGCCCTTGTTGTTGAGCGGGATCAGGAAGGACTTCTTGCTGGTCAGGGTTGGGCACTCGATTAAACCCTCTTGACCTAACTTTGCGAGGCGGCATGGCTGGAGAAGACCTCTTCACCGGGAAGAGGAGAGGTCTCTATTCGTTAGTTTCCCACAGACGGCGCCAATCTGTTGCCGCTAAATTTGGTGTGGGGGCAAACTGATGAATTTGTGGATTCTTAGGGAAACTGAATAGTAACCTGTATACCTGTTCCTTGGGGCTTCGATCGTCGCTCCCGCCGTGCACCTGCAAAAAGTGCGAGACACCGGGGTTGTTCCCGGCGACGCACCCTCCGATGCTCAAGTCAGTAATCTAGGAAGACTATGAATGAGCGCAAAAACTAGTGAAAGATTGATTACCTCTTAATGGAGATGGATGAGGGGTATTTATAGGCGTTTCAGGGAACAGATTGGGAATGTAATCCTGGTGATTTGATAGGGAATATTCCCCATAATCAGATGAGGAATGTAATCTGATGAGGTATATTCCCCGTAATCAGATAAGGAATTTTATCCCCAAATCCCGGTGAAAAGATAGATGTATATCTGGGCCGTTGATCAAGATTAATCAGGGACCCTGATTTTATCTCGCTGGATTGGGTGTACAGCGGGTTAAGATCCGCACCCTCTTGTTGGTGGGTCCGTTCGTGGGTTACTGGGTTCTTGGGGAGAAGACCCAACACCTATTTCGGACCCTCTTGTAGGCGGAATCGCCATTTTACCCCCACGCCTCAAGATTCGTACTCAACTTGGACGGTTCCAATTTAACCCCATTTTTAACCATATCACTGTTCTTCCAGCTAAACACACTGGAGAGATGCTCTACCCAAGAGAAACAACACTCCTCGCCAGCCTCCTACCAGCTAACAGCTCCATAGGGCCGCCTTAACTCTTGATAATGATATTCAAGACAAGTCTTCTTTAGATGAGCAAACTCCAGATTTATCCGACCACCTTCACTTGAGCAAGCTCCAACTCCGTCTCACTTGAAACACCGTGCAAACAAGAGAGTTACAATTCTGTCAAGCACAGCATATCACGAAGGAGGACAAGCTCAGTATCCCGGGGAACCTCATTCAAAGCACGCAACTACTTGTCAGTAAAAAGAAGAATGGAATCATCTCAATGCTGAATAAACACAAGTGACTTCACTTCCACACTAAGAAGATTCAGAATACCCATAACTCATCTTCTCTAACAATGAGTTCGGCGCGATGCACGCCACTTAGGTTCCTCCGGCCAACCGCTCGTCAACATCGAGCAACGGGTCCAACACCCCGATCTCCGCTCTTCGCTCAAGCTCTACCAAACAACTCGTTTGTCCCAAATAACGAGTTCAGCACTCTACTCTCCGCTTGAGCCCCACCAACAACTTGTTTGTCCCAAACAACGAGTTCAATGCTCTACTCTCCGCATGAGCTCCGTCTACAACTTGTTGGTCCCAGACAACGAGTTCAACACCTTGCCACATGCTCAGGCTACATCAACAGCTCGTTGGTCCCAAACAACGAGTTCAGTGCTCTGCTCGCCGCTTGAGCCCCATCAGTAACTCGTTTGTCCCAAACAACAGGTTCAGCACTCCGCTCACCGCTTGAGCCCCATCAGCAACTCATTTGTCCTAAACAATGAGTTCAGCGCTCTGCTCGCCGCTTGAGCCCTATTAGCAACTCGTTTGTCCCAAACAACAAGTTCAGCACTCTGCTCGCCGCTTGAGCTCCATCAATAACTCGTTGGTCCCAAACAACAAGTTCAGCGCTCCGCTCGCCGCTTGAGCCCCATCAATAAATCGTTGGTCCCAAACAACGAGTTCAATGCTCCAATCACTGCTTGAACTCGATCAACAACTTGTTGGTTCCAAACAATGAGTTCAGTGTTTTACTCGCCGCTTGAGCTCCATCAATAGCTCGTTGGATCCAAACAACGAGTTAAGTGTTCTACTCTTCGCTTGAGCTCCACCAACAACTTATTGGCTCCCAACAACAAGTTCAATGTCATGGTCTTCGCTCAAGCTCCGCCAACAACTCGTTGGCTCCAAACAACGAGTTCAATGCCTTGGTCTTCGCTCAAGCTCCACCAAATAGCTCGTTGGCTCCAAATAGCGAGTTCAATATCTTAGGATTCACTCAAGCTCCTCCAAATAGCTCGTTTACTCCAAACAACGAGTTCGATGCCTTGCTCTATGCTTAAGCTCCACCCATAACTCATTGGCTCCAGACAACGGGTTCAATGTTCTACTCTTCGCTTGAGCTCCTTCAACAACGAGTTCAGTGCTCCGTTCGCCGCATGAACTCCATCCACTACTTGTTGGCTCTAAGCTACAAGCTCAAATTCTGCTCTCCACATGAGATCCTTCAGGTACTTGTTGGATCCATGCAACGAGCCCAATGCCTTGGTCTTCGCCCAAGCACCACTAACAACTTGTCGGGGCCAAACAACAAGTTCACGCTCAAGTGCATCTCATAGCTCTCCTCACAAACTCGTCGGGATCAAACGGTAGTTTCTACATCAGCTCTATCTCAGAGTTGTCTCTACAAACTCGCTGGGATCAAACAGCAGTTTCTACTTCAACTCTATCTCAGAGTAGTCTACACGCTTATTGGGCAAAAACAGCAAGTGTAACACCCAACTCTGTCGTAGGGTCTCCTCTAAACTCGACGGGGTCAAACGGCAGTTTTGGACCAACTCAATCAAAGAGTCGCCTCTACATGCTTGCTGGGTGCAAACAGAAAGTGCAACATTCCACTCCATCGCAGAGTTCTCCACATGCTTGCTGGGCGCAAACAGCAAGTTCAACACTCAATTCTGCCACTGAGTTCTTTCCAAACTTGTTGGGAACAAACAATAAGTTCAAGCTCAAGAGCATCTCACAGCTTTCCCTACAAACTCGCTGGGGTCAAACGGCAATTTTTGGATCAACTCAATCAACGAGTTGACCCTACACGTTTTCTGGGCGCAAACAGCAAGTTCAGTACTCAATTCTCCCACTGAGTTCTCTCCGAAATTGCTGGAAACAAATAGCAAGCTCTACGTCAACTCAGCCACAGAGTTGTCTCGAACGTCGCCGGGGTCAAATGACCGTTCCTACGTCAACTTTATCTCAAAGTTGTCTCAAACATCGCCGGGGCCAAACGGCCGTTCCTACATCAACTCTATCTCAGAGTTGTCTCTGCACACTTGCTGGGTGCAAACAGCAGGCGCAACAACCAACTCAATCAACGAGTTGTCCTTACACGCTTGTTGGGCACAAACAGCAGGTGCAATATCCAACTCTGTCTTAGAGTCCTCTCCAAACTCGTCAGGACCAAATGGCGGTTTTTACATCGATTCCACCACAGAGTTGTCTCCACAAACTCGCTGGGGCCAAACAGCGAGCTCTATGCCAACTCAGCCACGAGTTGCCCCTACAAATTCGCCAGGGTCAAACGGCAGTTTCTGGACCAACTCAATCAAAAAGTTGTCTCTACACGCATGCTTGGTGCAAACATCAGGTGCGACATCCAACTCTGTCATGGAGTCCTCTCTAAGCTTGTTGGGAACAAACAACAAGTTCAGCACACAACTCGATCACGGAGTTTCCCCTATAAATCCGCCGAGGCCAAACAACAAGCTCAGCACTCAATTCTACCACTGAGTTCCATCTAAATTCGCTAGGATCAAACAGCGAGCCATACATTGACTCAGTCAAAGAACTGTCTCTCCACACTCGCTGGGATCAAACAGCGAGCTCCACGACAAACTCAGCATTCAACTCCGCCACAGAGTTCTCTACAAACTTGCTGGGTGCAAATGGCAAACCTGAACGTTCAACTCTATCCTGGATATGCCACAATAACTTGTTGGGATCAAACAGCAAGTCTGCAAACAGCTCTCTTATCGCAACCGGTTATACACGTGCAAGATTCACCAATCGATGGTGATGGAGCGAAAAGCTGGGTGTACACATATAAATAACTATACATGTATATATGAGTTGTTGCATATACACGACAATAAATATATGTATAAAAATTTATATGCACACCCAAGCTTGAACAAAATCCAGAAACTCCCTCAAAAACCTAAAGAGTTGTAGAAAATAAGAGATGAAGCTTCAGGTCGGGTTCGGGTTCGTTTTCAAACCCCAAACCACTCACAAACATCCAAACAAGACCCAAGTGGCAGCCAAACGGGTCGGATCCACGATCCAAAACCTGCAAAACAAAACGAAAGGCAGAAGGAAAGGGTATAGGGTGTTAATGGGTGCGGATCCAAACCCTGTACATCAAACCTGCAACCCGCTCCGCTTACTCCTTCTCCTTCTTCATCTTCGAATTCTCCCGCCAAAACTCTTTGGAAACGCTTCGTCAAAAACCCAGACTCAGAGCCACATCGACTCGCCACTTCTCCTCACTCCAACGTCGAGCCCTCGCCACGACAGATGCTCCGCACCTCTGCTTCGCCATCACGCTCAGTCGAGCCTCGTCACACTCCGCTTTGTCGAAACCGAGAACAAAGCTTCGACACAGAGCTCGAACCCAAATCTTCGAAACTTTAAAAAAAAATCCTAAGTCTATAGCTCGGCGAGGCACGCTATCTCCATAGCTCGGCAAGGCACACTACCGCCATAGCTCAGCGAAACCTCAAGAGGATCATAGCTCGGCGACGAACTACCGTAGCTCAGCGAAAATGAGCTACCATAGCTCGGCAAGGCACGTTATCTCCATAGCTCGGTGAGGCACGCTATCTCCATCGCTCGGCGAGGCACGCTACCTCCATAGCTCGGCGAAAAGCAAGAGCTCTGTAGCTCGGCGAAACCTCAAGAGGATCATAGCTCGGCGACGAACTACCGTAGCTCCGCAAAAACGAGCTACCATAGCTCGGAGAGGGAGCTCCCATAGCTTGGCGAAACCTTAACAGCTCAACGAAGAAGCATGGCCGTGGCTCGATCACCATGGCTCTGCGAAAGCAGAGCTCGAAGGTTCATAGCTCGGCGAAAAGACCATGGAGCCATCGCTCGGCGGAATACTAAGAGACATAGCTCGGCGAAGACGAATCCACCATAGCTCGGTGAGAATGCAAAAGCACCATAGCTCAACGAAACCCACTACTCTGTAGTTCGGGGAAAGCACACCATAGCTCCACCGTGGCGAAGTTTCGATGGTTCGGTGAGAGCTCGACGTCCAGAACTCCGCACTCGCCTACTACAATCGTCGCCGAGCTACGCGCTGAAGGAGACAGAGAATAGCTCGGCAATTTCCTTGGCCGAGCTAAGGGGTGGAGAAGACGCACCAAAAGCCGTTGGATCTCCAAGATCTTCGCGCCGCCCTTGATCAAGCGCTTTAGGATTTTTGCCCCAGATCAAAACGTCTCAACCGCTAGATCTCCTCAGCGTGCGAGCCCATCGCAGATCTCCGCCTCGATCGCTTTAAAAAAGCGTATCAGGTTTGATAAATTCAGAAAATCAATTAAAAATCATTTTTAATTCGAAAAATCAATTAAAAAATTCAAAAATAATTATTTAAATTCGGAAAAATAATTAAAAAATCGAAAAAAATAATTAAAATTGAATTTATTAATTATAAAATTCGAAAGAGTGATTTTGAGATTACAGAGCATACCATAAAATTCGGAGAAATTTGAAGAACTATGGAAAAATTCTGAGAAAATTCCCGGAAATTCAAAAAAAATCGAAAAAATATGGAAAAATCCAGGAAAATATTCACTGCCTCCAGAAGCCACAGATTGGTTCCAAGTATCTACGAACACTCCGACAACTAAGATTATTCGCCAGACTCTGAAAATAAGACGTACTACTTCCCGAAAGCCATGAAAATTACCTTTCGGGAGTGGGGGGCTTATGATAATGGTAAAAATCGCAGCAGATCAGAGCCGTACGATCCCTGCACAGATCTCAAAGCGTCTACAGGCAAATTAGCCATCACAAGCCTATTTTACTGGCTTGGGCCCACTCCAAGACATGCGCTTCTCTCAAGCCTATAAAAAGTGACAGACTAGGCCCACTAAGAAAGACACCCATCCTATGATGGCTAGGAGTCTCATCTCTTATCCTCTCACAGGGATATCTTATCTCTTTAGGAGGGAGATATGAAAGATCTGATGGTCACGATTCGACTTCTAGAATATCTCTCAGGCCTATAAATACTCCTCCCCCTCTTCAGTCTCCAGGTAATCAACAATTCACCAGTTTTTACTCTCTCTCTCTCTTTCTGGTTCTGACTTGAGCGTTGGAGGGTCTGTCGCCGGGGCCACACCTCGGTGTTTCAGACGTTTTTGCAGGTCTGTCGGCCGCATCATCCACCGTCCAATCCAGATCACAGGAGGCTAATCAACGGTCTAGATCCAATCTCAGGAGTCCTTACAGTCTTTTAACGGTCAAGGCACATGTTTGACTTTTAGTAGTTTCCATCCATTATTAACTCACTATCTGTTTGCTCCCACACCAAAAAAACAGCAACAGGATGAAACCATAAGATGTGTTCATAAGTTGGGCATGAACTGAATGAGACTGAGCTCATGCCAATTGAGCACTGCCTTCATGAAGAGGTGCATGGGCAGGCACAACTCTGCACAAAAGGCATCGAAAGGAAACATGCAAAACTCACTCGACATCCTAGAGAATGCCCTAACTCCAGGGTCTGGAAGAAGCAACTCGTACTCGATAGGGATCCCAAAATCAACCCTGATCTTCATGAGATCCTCATTCACAAGAATAGCCTTAACGTGATCGTTTTCGTAAATAAGATAGTTCTTTGTGCCGTCATATTGGATCATGTACTGCACCAAATCTTCTAAATCCTATGGATACTGGAGAACTAGGAGTGGGGTCTGAGAAGGATGAGCCCTCGTGAAAAGAAACCCTTATCATCTCTTGTCTGATCAATTGTCTATATGAATGCTGAACAGCCAACCGCTTCCATTCCTTTACAAGATCGAGAAGCCAGCACTTCCTGCTTGTCTACCTGATTCCACCCTAGACATGGCTTGATTAAAATATTCTAAATACTACCTGGTCGTTGCGTGAGATCTCGACGAAGAAAATGGCCAAAGTTGAGCTCTAGAGGCAGATGAACAATTTGGCATTGAAGACTGAAAGTGCAGTGTG
Source organism: Hemerocallis citrina (assembly GCA_017893485.1). Taxonomy (NCBI): domain Eukaryota; kingdom Viridiplantae; phylum Streptophyta; class Magnoliopsida; order Asparagales; family Asphodelaceae; genus Hemerocallis; species Hemerocallis citrina. Next base: position 212,833,590 of record CM030363.1, read on the forward strand.
AACAAATGAGTTGGGGTCAGAGAATTTATATAAGAAGGAAAAAGCATGTATACATGCAAAATGCATTACCTCATTTAGGCATAAAACGCATAAGCGTTCCCCCCAATAACCGTGTCTGCTAATGTGGCAAAATCTCAGCTGCTCGATCGAGGTGACGTGGCCCGATCGGAACCGCCTTCCATTCTTCACAAGTGAAGCACATAACCAAGTCGCTGACAATGTGGCAAGTTGACACAGTCAAAATCATATAGACGTGGTTGGGTTCAGCTGACATGGCAAGACGACGGGTCCCGCATGGGCCCCACTCGTGGCCACACAATCGTGTTGATGTGGTATGCTGACATGGCGAGGTGACGAGTCCCACAAGGGACCCACTCGTGGCCATGAAATCGTACTGACGTGTTCTACTGGCCATCCGATCAACCTCAAAAACCAAGCCCAATGTTTCTTGTCAGCAATCACGTCGTCCGTGGGAGTCGGCATTTTAAGTCGCTCTTCGTCGTTCGGTCGCCTAAAAATGTGCTCCGTCTCCTCCACCATCGAATCTCCTCATAATTTGTGCCCAGCTCCTCGATGCCCCCACCTCGGTGCCAAATTCGTCATCCAAGGAGGTTGCAGGCTTTGGGCACACCTCGACCATCTAATCACTTCAAAATTTGTACCCACATAATCCGACCACCCCGATTGCTTCGAAAGGCGCACTCCTCTTGATTTTAATTAAAATTTTCATAATATTTTTATAAATTAAGAAATTTTAATTAGAAATTCCAAAAAAACATAATTATTAATTCAGGCAAAATTGTTTAAAATTCTGAAAAATAATTATAAAATTGGAAATTTTAATTATCAATTCTAAAAAATAGTTATGAGTCTGGAAAAAGTAATTAAAATTTCTTTAAAATTATTTACTCGCCCAAAAAAATGAACATAAGGTCCAGAAAAATTGTTAGTGCCCAGAAGATTCGAACGTGGCTCCTAGCATCTTCAATCATCCCTGAAAATCAGGCAAGCTCTCCAAATCATCTGAAACATGGCAAACTACTCCTCGAAGGCTGCTATACTCAACTTTTAGGAGTATGGGCCTTATGATATGGGTAAAAATTGTAACAAATCAGAGTCATACGATTCTAGCACGCATCCTAAAGCTTCCAGGGGTAGAATGGTAACTTTAGTAACAGGCTTGCTAAAAGAATATGAGTAATTTTCTAGCCCACTAGTTTAACCGGATCCACAATTTTAGCTTACTTGGAGCCTAAGCAAGAGGGTATTTGTAGCCTATTCGAGTTATCAGTCAAATTCCCCGATCGCAACGAACTCTATATCTTCAACAAGAAGAGCAACTAACTTTATCCTTTCTCTAGAGAATCTGTAGTTTAAACCCCTAAAGAAACATTTTCAAGTCTATCGTTTGGAACCAACTCCAAACCTATAAATACCTTCCACCTCCATCATTAAGAGGTAATCAATATTTTTCCACCAAAAACTCTATTGTCACTTTTGAGTTACTGAGTTGAGCATCGGAGGGTCTTTTTTTGGGTCCAAATCTAGTATTTAGACTTTGTGCTGGTTTGTCGGACGTACGTCTTCACCCATTCCACTTCAGATTTGATCGACAGTCCAAATTGTAAATTTTCCCTTTAAAAGCCGAACTCATCATTGCTCCACAAAAAAATATTGGCAACAGTACCCTCGCTTACACTTCTATGTAACTCCCCGTAAAATTGATTTATGACAATTTGGCTCCATGTGTGTTACGCACATATATTTTATACTGTTACGGGTAATATTTGTAACGTATTTTAATATAAATATCATATGTATTTTTATTTCGACTATTTATAAATTTTCTATCTTCTCAAAATTCATTTTATCCTATTATGAGCCAACTTAAACATTTATTTTAAATCTTTGTATTTTTACGTGCATTGCACGTGTTTTCGATACACGTGTCGATTACGTATATTCTACTGTTATGTGTAATATTATAAAATTTTCTACGTGCTCAATTATTTATTTATAACTTGTTCAAATACATATTATAAATTGAAATTCATTTTTCTCCTATTTTTTATTCAAATATATATTTATACGTATGATGCACGTGTTTTCTATGTACATGTTGATTTTATTATTGTATATATAAAATTAATGAAATTTATTTTTCGTATGTTGTATTTTAATTATTTATAAACATTTTCCTGTTGATAAAATTTATTTCGTATTTGAATATTTGTTTTTACGTGCGACGCACGTGTTTGCAGTGCATGTGTTGGTAGTATTCTCTTTCAAAATAAAATTTATGGAGTGTGTGTGGTTATTTTTATTTGTGCATGAAAACTCTAATTATAATTAAATTAAACTAGTTCTATTAAATACATATTACATATTACAATATATGCATTTAATTTAAATAAAAACTCTTAATGTGTGCACACACGTAGTACGCACGTACAAGTGCTTTCTCCCCCAAATTAATGGCCAGATGTTAGTGGGAGGGGTGATTTGAGTGAGTGGTTGGTTATTTTATTAGTGGGTAGTTAATTAGAATTAGTGATTAAGATTAAATCTCCTTTAATTAAATCTCCTTTAAATAAACCCTTATGTACTGTGTGTGTGGGTACATTTATATGCTTACTCCACTTCATCTCGAATTTTGGGGCTTTCTCGTTGGAGTCTTAGGGATAATTTTCATGGAGTTATTTTGTGAGGAGATTCCTACTACTAAAAGGTGGGTGTCTCTTTAACTTTTAATTTGGTTATTTTGATGCATGAAATTGCTAGATAATAGCTTTGTGTAATCTAGAATGTGATTGGTGAATTGAATTGAGTATAAATGCATGCTAGATTAAATAGACTAGACGAATAGATGAAGTTACACCATGGAAATTGATTTGCCATGCTTTTGAAATAAATTGCATAAGATTTCTTGTGTGTTAATATCATGTGGGTTGCTCATGTATGTTAATTCATGAATGTTGGTTCATATTAAATTTTGCTACACCATGATTAAATTATATATGTGAAATTGAGTATGCATAGAAATTTGAAAAATTAAGGAATTTATGTTAATTGCTAGTAGATTTACATATAGATTGGGGGTATGGGTATTTTTCCTAACTCTATAGTAATTGGTAGGGCATGCATGCTAATTTTATAATTTTTAAACCAAATTGTAGTCTAATTTGAATTAATGAGGAACAAGAATGTAAAGGTTAAAGATTTCACTATCTAAATTGATTTGAATAATTTCCAAATTAAATTATATTAAATTAGAGAGATTTTTCATTCTGAAAATTTTAGAGATGCTATGTATAGCAATGATCATGAAAATATTTAAAGAAGAAGAAAATTTGAAGTTATGTACTTAGATTAAAAATAATTGAGAAAGAGAGAGTTGGTATAAAAAGAACCTAACAGAGTTATAATCACTTAGTGATGTTGGACTTCTTGGTTGGCGTGTGTGGGTTTGGCGCCGCTGGGTTGCGCTCGAGTTTGAGCTAGGGAGGGAACTTTTTTCTTTTTTATATATATTTTTCTATCTCTTTATTAATCCTTGGGCTTATTAAGAGATTTGAAAATATGGATTTAAGGAAAAATTTAGAAATGTATCAATATAAAGTTGAGATATTTTTAGGATAAAATAAATAGCAATTGATTTGAATGAAAGATATCTTATTTTGAACTAAAATTATATCATGAGGACTAAAATATGAATTAAGGAGAAAATTTGGGGATTGAGTTGAATATAAAAATGAAGTTGTGGAACTAAATAAATATTAATTTACATTTTGATTAAGAATGAAATTTTGATTACTTTGGCTAGAGGTATTTTAAAAATTTTATCATTTGGATTAAACTTGATCTAGAGTTAGTTTGAGTTTGTTAAAAAAATAAATTGGAAGTTGAATATTATATAGTTTAGAAAAAGAACTTATTGAGTGAAATTACAACTTCATTGAGAATCTTATTAAAAGGGGGTTGATTTGAATGTTGATTTGAAAATGTTGGATAGGACTATGAAACTAGTTTTACAAATAACTGAGTTGTATGAACAAGAGAATAATTGGATATGCTGATGAATGGAACTCTAAAATGTGAATAATGAGGGTATGAATAACCCATGATGTTGTGAATAGCATTGGTATCGGGTCGGGTCGGGTCCTTCACTAACCGGCCCCGGACCCGGACCCCTACGGGTCCAAAAATTAGACCCGGGCCTGGACCCGTGAGGACCGGGTCCGGTTCCGGGTCCAGGTCCTATTAAAATATTCCTACCCGTTCAATTAGTAGCGGGAGTGTGAGCGGCGAGCGGAGGCACGAATGGAGGATTTAGAATAGAGGAGAGAAGAAAAATGCATGAGTTTTGAGTTTGGAAGAGAAAGATTTAGAATTGAGGAGGATGGAGGGCAGGGATGAGAATAGAATATTTATTTTTATGTTGATTTTTTGGGGTTTTTTTAATCGGTCCGGGTCGGGTCTCTTTTGAGCGGACCCGGACCTGGACCTGAAAGTACAATGAGTCTCATTTTAGGACCCGTAGGCCAGGCCAATTCCGGTCCAATTCCAGGTCCGGGTGGGGTCCGGGTCAAATCGGGGTTTCAGGTATTTATACCAATGCTAGTTGTGAACATGAATTGTGTTGATTCTAGAGGCGAAGTGAGACCCAAAATACCGGCAATGTGATGAAAATGATTATTGATGTAACGCCCCAAATGCCATTTACATGTAATTCGTAGCACAACAAGATCTTTTATTTCAATTCGTACAAATTTACAAGGAAATTAAAACTTTTCATTATATAATATTTTTCTTTACAATAACGTAGCAGAATTTAAATGAATACAACATGATATACAATAATGAAAATTCTTCAATCTTGTAACAGCTCATCATAGTGACTTTAAGTCCATGCCAAGTCCAGTCCTACAACTAGAAAACTGTGGGCACGTCAGTTTCATGCAACTGATGCAATGCTATAATACAGCGATTCTCTTACTTTAGCAAACATAAACTTGAATGCACAATAAAGTGTAAAAAGTGACTATTCTAAATATGTCAGTGTATGATGTGAACTTAAATGCCTAATGCAAATTTACACTACGATGCACTAATGCACACTTGTTTAGATTCTATGCATCCCATAGTACATAGGTCCGAGGGCAAGCCCTTATCGTACCCCTCAATATAGGGTTTAATCCCTCGCTATGAAATACTACTACAGTGACTAATGTAAGGTTTAAATATCCTGTGAGTATCTAGTACCACCCCGATAATTCTTGAGAATTACTCTCCCACCACGAGTCGTAATCCCAATAATTCTGTAAGCGAAACCCACACCGTGAGCTATGACCTTGATAATTCTTGAGAGTCGTTCTCCCGCCGCGAGTGATTTTCGAACATCATGCCTTACACCCCGATAATTCTGGAGATGAAACCCACACTGCGCTATCCTAGGTACCTCATCACACAAATACCCCATGAGCGTCGCCTCGATCACGATAATTCTGAAGAAATACCTCCCACCGCGAGTGATTTTGGACATATTACCTCACACCTTGATAATTATGAAGATAATCTCCCACCGCGAATCATATGAATCCCTCATACCCATATTTGCCCATACTTCATCACATCTCCTCCTAGTGCATGTCCTTAAGTTTAGCTATAATCATCACAACCTAAAGCTAGCTTACCCTACCAGACTTAAATCATCACGAGAGAAAGTTAGCCCACACTGGCTACTTCTCAAGAGAAAGTTAACCCACACTGGTTACTTCTCAAATTTTCATTATTCACAAAATGCCAGTTACTAAGGGTCTCGCCTAGCATCTAGATTCCAACAAACATCTCACTATAGAGATCAATCAGGTTATATCTAACCTCAACATAAACATTTTATTCATTAACCATCATTTCTCTTTATCCACTTTCTTTAAATTTATAGATCATGAAGTATTCACTTCTTATAACAACATTCGATAACAATTTCAAATCAAATTCTTGTATAAAACTTCTTGGTTAACCAACCAAACTAATCACTTTAATAAATCTCAAATGTTCTTTCGATTAATACAACATTTTTCATGTTTATCTATACTTCAAGTATATTAATACAAAAATCCTTTTTTAAGAATAGATCACTACTTCTTAATAGAAAATATTTTTAGGATTAATCACTAGAGATTCTTTATTTCCAACTCATAATTATGCCTTAATTTAATTCTAAACCAACTCTTAAAATCTTTAATCATATATATTTTCTTCTTAAACTTAAATTCAAAACTCAACCAATACATAAATGTGACTTTTAATTCTCGAAATATCTCTTAGAATGATAGGAAATAATTCTCAAGTATTCTAATAATATTCTATAACATTTCTATGAAGTTTCCCAATTTTTAAAACTTGAAAAATCTCAAAAAAAATAAAATAAAACCCGAAAGTAGACACCTAGAATTGAACCCAGGCCAACAGCAACCCCAAGAGTCGCTAGACCAGTGAGCCAACTCACTGTTGTGATTAAAAGCCCACTGAGTTGTTTTTATAACCAAAACATGTCATTTGATTTTATTTCAAAAATTTCCAAAAGAGGCAGAGCTTACCCAGGTTTCGAACCCATGACCAAAGAACACCCCAAGCAACATGTGGCAGCACCAGGTGTGCTGGCGCCTACACTAGCCACAAGAGTCAAGTGCTCAACTGAGTATATAGGGGTTTAAACTCTTTTAACGCAACTCTCTGATTCCATCTCAATTTAAACTTTTTCAATCATTTTCGATTTCTAATCTTTTCTCTCAATTTAATTGTTCATAAAATACATTCCTAAGTTTCCAGAAATGATTTCTCATTAATTTTATCCATATTAGAGTGAAACTATACACAAATATTTTAAACAGTAATTTTTTAGAACCTTCATAAACATGTACTTTATTTATCATCAAGACTACATGAATATAATTTCTTTTAGCCATTTATTCTGAAACACCCCAAGCGACACGCAGCAGCGCCAGGTGCGCTGGCACCTGCGCTAGCCACAAGAGCCAAGTGCTCAACTGAGTATATAGGGGTTTAAACTCTTTTAACCCAACTCTCTGATTTCATCTCATTTTTAACTCTTTCAATTATTTTCGATTTCTAATATTTTCTCTCAATTTAATTGTTCATAAAATACATTCCTAAGTTTTCAGAAATAATTTCTCATTAATTTTATCCATATTAAAGTCAAATTATACACAAATATTTTAAATAGTAATTTTTGAGAACCTTCATAAACATGTGCTTTTATTTATCATCAAGACTACATGAATATAATTTCTTTTAGCCATTTATTCTAAATTTAAGGAAATTTCACATCTCATTTTGAATTATAATCTACCCCAATTTTGTACAAGAAACTTAACAACTTTATGTACATATAAACACAATTTATGTAATCTAACTATGGCATACTACTATATGCCTAACAATACTACAACAAGCTTCTAAATAGAATTTCAATTTGACAACCTAACAATTCTATGATGAAACTTTCAACTAGCATACATTAATTCTCATATTTCATTATTACTAAGTGATATGGCTAAAAATAGGGTTAAATCGGAACCGTCCAAATCGGGCGTGAATCTCAAAGCCTGGGGGCAAATGGTAATTTTACCTATAAATGGGTCTGAAGCGGGTACTGGGTCTTCTCTTGGGGAAACCCAATAGCCCGTGAATGGGCCCATCTCAACTGGGTGCGGGTTTCAACCCGCAGCGAACCCGGTCTAGCAGGATAGAATTAGGGTTTCTGATTAATCCTAATCAACGGCCCTGATTCGTATCTATCCTTTCACTGGGAATTAGGGATTACATTCCTAATCTAATCCTAGGGATTACATTCCTAATCTGATCCCAAAGGCGGCTATACATACCCCCCATCCACCACTACTAAGAGGTAATCAATCTTTTGCCAATTTACTCTCTTTCATAATCTTCTCTGATTACTGACTTGAGCATCGGAGGGTGCGTCGCCGGGATCAACCACGGTGTATCGCACTTTTTGCAGGTGATCGGCGGGAGTCAACGGTCAAACTCCGGTGAGAAGATTCCAGGTTTTTGCTATTCAGTTTTCCTTAGAATCCACAAATACTATATGTTTGCCCCTACACCAGATTTAGTGGTAACAGATTGGTGCCAACCGTAGGAAACAACGAATAGCAGCCCTTTCTCTTCCCGTTGGTCAGATCTTACCCAGCCATGCCTCCAAAGAAACTTAGATCTAGGGGGTCCAACCGTGGACCTACTCCTCAACAGGAGAACCCCCTAGAAACGGTCCAGCCACAGGGACTCCCTCCTCAACCTGACCAAGCCCCGCAGCAGGACCAACTTCCTCCTCAGAATCTTCAACCCGCTCGCGGTCAAACCGGTCCTCAGAATGCTAGTGCGAGGGGCTATCGTCCCAATCCTCAGAAACAACCTCTCCAACATGATCGTGTCTCCGTACACAATCCCTCTACCGATTCCATGGCATCCCACAACCCCCGAGCTTTCGATGACCTTCGTATTACCATCCTCAATTGGCAGAAGGAAGAGGATCTTCACCGCCGTTTGGATGAAAGGCGGGTCCGAGAGGGAGCTCCCGCCAACAACGTCCAAATGAGCGATCTCCTCATCCCCGAGACTACAGAAGGTCCCCTCCTCGCTGAGGGCAGAGAGAGTCCCCTGGCCACCATAGGAGAAGACCTCACTCTCCTGCTGGTCGGCAACCTCCGAGGAACGATGATGCACCCATCACTCGTGCCGAGTTCTAGCAATTCCAAGCAACCATTTTACAAGCCCTCAATCTCCGACCCAACAACAACAATGCTCGGAGGGTCCCCACTCCTCCTTCGGTCCAAAGTCCTCGCCGACGGTCCCTAACTCCTCCCCAGCTCCTAGCAACCCCCAACACATTCCTAGTCCTCGCCACTCCCGGAGCTACCATCGTCGTAGCCCCCGCTCTCCCTCGTACGAAGATGATTCCAGAGGCTCGTTTGATTACCGTCGAAGGGATGACACTATCTACCGTCGTCTCCACGAAATGGAGAGGTGCTTGGGTCATCTAGACAAAGAAGAAGAGCTTAGAGGAAGGAACCTCCGTTCAAGCCAACATCCTTTCTCTCGAACCATCATGGAAGCGCCTGTTCCAATAGGCTTCAAGCCTCCACAATTAGAGACTTATTCCGGGGAGTCTGGCCCCGCCGATCACATCGAAAGCTTTAAGACCCTCATGCTAATCCACCATGCTTTCGATGCTCTGCTGTGCAAGACATTCCCCGCTACTCTCAAGGGTCCGGCCCGGGAATGGTACTCACACCTCGCCCCATCCTCAATATTCTCCTTCGAGCAATTCGAGACCCTCTTCGTCACCCACTTCGTGAGTAGCCACCGAACTGAGAAGACCAGTATTTTGCTACTCTATCTCAACCAGAAGAAGGGTGAGAAGCTGAGAGACTATGTGAAAAGGTTCACTGCGGAAGCTAGGTCCATCGCTTCCCTCGACCAGTCGGTCGCTGCAGCAGCATTCCAATCAAATGTCCTTAACTCCAGCCTTCGGTCTTCCCTCGCCAAGAAACCCCCTCAGAACTTCTCGGCCCTCCTTCTCCGAAGCGAGAAGTATATCCGAGCTGAGGAAGCTGAGAATCGCCCCACCTTTGAGGGGCCTTCCTCCGGAACCAAAAGAAAGGCAGGTGAAGAAGAGGGAGCCAAGAAGCCCCAGAAGGACAATAGCGAACAGCGCCGCCCTCCCCCCAGATTTGAAAAATTCACTCCTCTTAACGCCAACATTTCCACTATTTTCATGGAAGTTAAGAAGGAAGAGGTGATACCTCCTGCCCCGAAGATGAATACCCCTGGCAAGAAGAGGGACAAAGAGAAGTGGTGCCAATATCACCAAGACCACGGCCACGACACCAATGATTGTCGGGCCTTGAAGAATGAAATCGAGGCCCTCATCCAAAGGGGGCAGCTGTCTAAGTTTATGAGAAAAGATCTTCCTCCTCCCTCCAGGGGGCCAAAAAGCGTCCCGAAAGGTGCAAGGAAACTTCCGAGTTCGAAGAGGAGCGCGTCCTACATCATATTCATGGAGGGCCAATGGGGGGCACCTCCAACTCCTCTCGGAAGGCCTTTATCAGGGAGGTCAACTCAGTACATGGCATGCCCCCCCCCAAAGGCCTCGGAGTACCGGTCACTTTTTCAGATAAGGACCTTGAGGGTGTCCGAACCCCCCATTGTGACGCGCTAGTCATCAACCTCCATATGGCGAATTTTAAAGTGGAAAGGATACTAGTGGACAATGGTAGCTCCGTTAATATCCTCTTCCTCGCCGCTTTCAAAGGACTCAAGCTATCCCGGGACAGGCTTAAGCCCGCCGGCTACACACTCCACCGGTTCACGGGAGTGCCAGTGACTATTGAAGGGGTTATCACCCTCGACGTAACCGCTGGCAAAACTCCTACTACCCGAACGGAGCCGATGGACTTCATGGTCGTTGATGTCCCCGCTGCTTATAATGTGATTCTAGGCCGACCTGGCCTAGCTGCTCTAGAGACAGTCCCATCGGCTTATCACCTCAAGATGAAGTTCCCCACCAGGGCAGGAGTAGGGGAAGTAAGAGGCAGCCAAGAGATGGCTTGCAAATGTTACATGACCTCCACCGGGGGTCCAGTTCTCTCCCTCGAGACTCTTGAGATTCCCTAAGAGGGTGTCCGACCAACGTCCGAGCCGGTGGATGAATTAGAAAAAGTGCTCTTCTCTGAGCAAGACCCGAACCGCAAGTTCTTTATCAGCAAGACCCTCCCATCTGCCCTATGCTCCGACATTGTCCAGTGCATTAGAAAGAATCACGACCTCTTCGCATGGTCGGCTGCCGACATGCCAGGAATCTCCGAAGAGCTCCTCGTCCACCACCTCAGCGTTGCCCCGGGGTCCAAACCGGTCCAACAAAAGAGGCACAAGTTTGCCCCCGAGTGCCAGCAAGCTATCAAAGAAGAAGTGGACAAGCTCCTTAAGGCTCGGTTCTTTCAAGAGGTCAATTACCCCGAATGGCTCTCCAATGTGGTTATGGCAAAAGAAGTCCAACGGAAGTTGGAGAATATGCATCGACTTTACTGACCTGAATAAGGCATGTCCTAAAGATCCATTCCCTCTTCCAAGCATCAACACCCTGATTGACGCCACTTCGGGCCATGATCTTCTCAGCTTCATGGACGCTTTTTCCGAGTACAATCAAATCTGCATGTTTCCCCCGGATATTCCGAAGACCTCCTTTGTTACCAATCAGGGCCTCTACTGCTACAGGGTGATGCCTTTCGGGTTGAAGAACGCAGGTGCCACCTATCAACGCCTCGTCAACAAAGTCTTTCAAGAACAGATCGGCCAAAATATGGAAGTATATGTTGATGATATGCTTGTTAAGAGCATCCATGGGGTCGATCATGTGGCCGATCTGCAAGAGGCATTCGATGTACTCAGGAAGCATGATATGAGGCTCAACCCGAACAAGTGAGCATTCGGAGTCTCATCGGGGAAATTCCTAGGCTTCATGGTCAGCTAAAGAGGAATCGAAGCCAACCCCGAGAAGATCAAAGCCATACTGGACATGGCTCCTCCCAAAAATGTGAAAGGAGTTCAGAAGTTGACAGGACCCCTCACTGCCATAGGGTGCTTCCTTTCTAAGTCAGGAGAGAAGTGTCTTCCCTTCTTCAAGGCTCTCAGGGGGGCTAAGGGCTTCGAATGGGGTCAACAACAGCAAGAGTCGTTCGATCAGCTTAAAGCCATCTAGTCAACCCCCTCCCCTTAGCAAGCCTATCCCTAGGGAAACACTCTACCTCTACTTAGTTACCTCCGAACAAACCCTCAGTGCTGTCTTGGTGAGGGAAGAAGACAAGGCTCAGAAGCCCATCTATTACGTGAGCAAGGTACTCCGGGATGCCGAGCTCCGCTACCCAAGACTGGAGAAGATGGCATACGCCTTGGTCATGGCAGCAAGGAAGCTTCGCCCATATTTCCAGTCCCACTCGGTGGTCATTCTTACCGACCAACCGCTGAAGCAAGTCCTTCACAAGTCGAAGACCTCCGACCGCCTCATGAAGTGGTCGATCGAGTTAAGCCAGCATGACATATCATACCAGCCTCGGATCACGATCAAGGCTCAGGCCTTAGCTGAATTCATCGTTAAGAACACCATCTTCGAGGTCAGTCGAGCAGCAAACGGGCCTCCTATCTGGACGGTATATGTGGACAGGTGCTCTTGCACTGAGGGAAGCGGAGCTGGGGTCATTCTGGTAGGCCCAGATGATTTCGTTCTTCAATACTCCCTCCGCATTAACTTTAAAGTCTCCAACAATGAAGCGGAGTATGAAGCACTTATAGCCGACCTCGGTATGGCTCTCAAAGTAGGGGCACAACGCCTACGGATTTTTAGTGACTCTCAGCTGGTCGTGAATCAAGTTATGGGTGAGTACGAGGCGCGAGATGACCAAATGGCTAAGTATCTAGCCAAGGTCCAAAATCTCATGGCTCAGTTCAAAGAGGTGCTCATTCAGCAAATCCCCAGGGAGGAAAATGCCCAAGCAGATGCCATCTCCAAGTTAGCCTCTTCCTCCCTCCAAGGTCTCGAGTAGACCATCCTGATTGAAGTGCTCTTGAGACCAAGCATAGAAGAGGAAACTTCCGACTCGATGGAGTCACTGCCTATTCAACTTCAAGATAATTAGATGAAACCCCTGGTAGAATTTCTAAGGGATGTGCTCCTCCCCGAAGACCCTAAGAAAGCTCATCGAGTCAGAACCAGAGCGGAGCGGTATACTCTTGTTGAGGGGGTCTTGTACAAACGCTCCTTCACACAAGTAGACGGCGGGCCTAATTTGAGGTGCCTCTCCCCAGAGCAAGCCACATACGCCTTGCAAGAGTTTCACGAAGGCATAGGCGAGGTGCATTCAGGGTCAAGATCCCTCGCCCGGAAGTTATTGAATTATGGATACTTCTGGCCAACCCTCCTACAAGACGCCGAACGACACGTTCGGCAATGCAGCTCTTGTCAGAAGTATTCCAACATTCGTCGCCTACCCCAAGCTCAGCTCACCTCCCTATCAAGTCCAATCCCTTTCGCAATGTGGGGGATAGATTTACTGGGGCCGTTTCCACCAGCTCCCGGCCAACTCAAATTTTTAGTCGTGGCAATCAACTACTTCTCGAAGTGGATAGAGGCCGAGCCCTTGACTACAATCACCGAGAAATAAGTACTTCAGTTCTTCTGGAAGAGCATCATCTGCAGGTTCGGCGTCTCTCGGGTCCTCATAACCGACAATGGAACACAATTTACAGGGGCCGCATTCTGAGCTCTGTGTGAAGACCTCGCCATCCAACAACGCTTCTCCTCCATCTCCCACCCCCAATCGAATGGTCAAGTAGAAAATTCCAACCGAAAAACCCTCTCCGGTATTAAGAAGAGGCTAGATAAGTTTGCCAAAGGCTTATGGGTTGATCAGCTCCCTAACGTTCTGTGGAATTACCGCACTACGAAATGGACCCCCACAGGAGAGTCGCCGTTCAAACTCACCTATGGGTCCGAAGCTGTGATCCCCTTGGAAGTCGGTGTACCCTTTCCTCGCCTTATTGCTTATAAAGAAAAGCAGAATGCCAGAGAGCTACGGGCGAATTTGGATTTGATTGACGAGCTCCGTGAAAGAGCTTTAATTCGCCAACAAAGTTATCGAAGGAGGACTGAGCTGGCCTACAACAAGAGAGTCCGTCCCACCAACCTCAAAGAAGGGGACTTGGTCCTCATAAAGTTAGCAATCTCATTCCCCAGTCAGAAGAGTAAGCTAGCTCCAAATTGGGAAGGACCCTACAAGATCACCAGAGTGGTTCAGCCCGGGACATACCGTCTAAAAGACCTTGAAGGCAGAGAGGTTCCCTGGACTTGGAATGCCGACCATCTCTTAAAGTACCAAAAGAGGGCTTGAACGCCTCTCTAAGTACCTTCAGATGTCGAACCGTTCCTTTCCTTTCACTTGTATTTTTCTTCTTTATTTCTTCAATATAATAACGGCTCTCAACTTAGAAGCAGCCGACTATTAGTTATCAATAAAGAACTCTCCTTTCCCATATTCCTCTTGTGATTGTTTGCATCTCTCTGTTTTTAATTACTTTTATTTAAACGACGAGTTCGAAGTCCAACACTTGGTTCGACTCCGCTTCGCAAGCTCGCTCTTAAGCGAGCTAGAAGTGGTTCGCCATTTGGAATTACTCCCACAACCATTGAAATACAAACAAATGACGAGTTCGGAGTCCAACACTTGGCTCGACTCCGCTTCGCAAGTTCGCTCTTAAGTGAGCTAGAAGTGGTTCGCCGTTTGGAATTACTCCCACAACCGTTGAAATACAATCAAACGACGAGTTCGGTGTCCAACACTTGGCTCGACTCCGCTTCGCAAGTTCGCTCTTAAGCGAGCTAGAAGTGGTTTGCCATTCGGAATTGCTCCCACAACCATTGAAATACAATCAAACGACGAGTTCGGAGTCCAACACTTGGCTCGACTCTGCTTCGCAAGCTCGCTCTTAAGCAAGCTAGAAGTGATTCGCCATTCGGAATTGCTCCCACAACCGTTGAAATAAGCCCTCGCCCCGCCGACGCACACGAAATTTCTACAACTAGACTAGACAGGCGAGAAGAGCGAAATTTCTACAACTAGAATACTCGAAAAAACTAACGTTTGGATCTTATGGTTTGTTTCCAAAACTAGAGGGGCCACCCTACATCTCTAACACACGAGCATCAAAAAGGAAAATAACTTTTATTTTATTAAAGAGTTCAACAAACAAAACGTTCGAGTTACAACACCGAGTTACTACAACAAGGTACCACAAAAACTCAAAGAGGCATAATACAACTTATTTAACGCTTCTTCGGGACGGGGACATTTCCGTTCAGGGACACACGGGGGCGATGCCGCTTAACCTCCGAGCTCGTTTCTAGGCCGACGAACCGAGACGCCTCTTCGGCACTGCCTCTAACTATGGCTCTAACGGAGGCGCCACTAGACGAAACAGCCACACCACTCTGAGCATCAGCAGGACTCCGCCTGATGGCAGGTGGACGAGTCGCGAGCTCGTAGAAGGAGATCCCCCTTTCGCTTTCTTCGCGAGTACACGTAGTGCTTCGGACGTTAACTCTCACAAGCTGAGGCTTAAGGCGGGCGACCTCTTCTTCGAGTTCGAAGATCCTATCCTTCAAAGTATCGTCCTTCACAGATATTTTGAACCGAGAAAGGTTAGCCGAGCCTGCATCACCAGCACTGTCAGCGATGATGCGACGAAGATTGGTCACTTCGATGCTTTTGTCGACTGTAACCCTCCTCAACTGCTCGAACTTCGCCGTGAGCTCGTCGCGCTCGGCCATCAGCTTTCCCACTGTCGAGGTTAACTCGTCCTCCTCCGCCGAAAGCTCCTCTTCAGCTATTTCCAAATGGCGAACCTCCGCCAACAGCTCGCTTTTCTCTTTCTCGACGTCAAATAACACCCTCCTGAGCAACTCCACCTCGCCTTCGAGACGAGCTTCGGGAGACCGCTTCTGTAGTTCTGCACAAAGGAGGGCTGCTTCAGAGTCCAAACTAAGTTCGACGATCTGAAAGACGGAAGCATATCAACACAAAAAGACAAAAGACAGTGCTCAACACTTGCCGAGTTTCAAAGAAATTCCGAGCCCAACACTTAGCCAAATTTCAAAAAGAAAACTCAACACTTGGACAACATTTGAGAAAAGGGTTCGAACAAAATTTTATTCACATCAGAAGAGCGGTGGCCAGTCCGCTATAAGGCAGTACATTAAAAGAAAGAAAAAAAATTACAAAAGTGAGGGGATCAAGGGTCCACATGGGGCCGCAGCTCGGACACAGGCGCCTCGGTAGAAGTCCCCTCACCCCCCGTCGCCCCGGCATGGGGGTCAGCCGCCACGATCTCCGGATCGGCAGGCACCTCGCCGTTCTGCTGCTCACCCTCCTTCTCTTCTTCCTCCTCCTCTTCTCCCTCCTCATCTACGTCTTCTTCCTCGCCACCGGGCCATAACCGGTACCCCACCCTCTCGAAGCCAGGGACTCGAGCCTCAACATGGTTGATCGCTCTCGCATAAGACAGCTCCATGTTTTTGGCCATGTGGTTCTTCGCCTCGGCTTCGATCTCCTTCCTCGCCTTCTCCACCACTTCGGCTTGTTCTGCCTTCACCACCTCCAAGGCCTTCGCCACTGCGGCCCTCTCCTCATCGGCCTTGGCGACCTCCGCAGCGAGCTTCTCCTTCGCTCGCTCCAACACCGCCTCGAGGTTGGCGACCCGAGCCTCCAAGGCCTCCGAGCAACGCTGCTCCGCGTCGAGCTGCTTCACGGCCCTTGCCCGTTCCGCTCGGTCCTTGTCACTGAGGGCCTTCAGCTCCCTCTCCTGCTCGGAAAATTCTTGGACGAGGTGGCCGAAGTGGCAAGTGGCCTGCAAAAAGCAGTAGTTAGGATGCAGTAAAAACCGAGCTGTGGACTTAGAAAATTTTCAAAAAGAAAGAGTCAAGACTTACCGACATAAGCGACCAAGCGATTTCGAAGGTGTCGTCGCCGGTCATCCCCACCTTCAGGGCGGTGTGGTCCTTCGGGGTCACAAGATGTTTGACCGCCTACATGCACATCTGCGAATCGCCCAAGAAGCCGTCGTGGTTCTTCACCCGCCAGTCGGGGACGAACAACTCTTTGTGGGCCTCGGTCAAAATCTCCTCGGCCTGAGGAGTCAAAGAAGGGGCCTTGAGCGCCAGCGCCGCCGAGATGGAGAAAGTCTCACTTGCCGGGGCAGACGGGTCAGGAAGGACGGCCACCACCGAAGACGGTTCCTAAGGAGCAGGAGTAGGAGTGGCAACGACCGAGGAAGCCTTGGTGGGTCGGCTGGACGTAGGACCCGTGCTCGTCCTCTTCCTTTTCCTGCCGTCAGCGACTTTGCTCCGCTCCGTCATCATACCCATAAAGTCCATCTTCGGCGCCTCTGTTCAAAGCAACAAAAGAAGAAGAAAAAAAAGAGTTCGAAAAAACGTACAAGGCATTGGAAAAGAATTGCAGTAAGATGTCAGGAGCGTACTCGACTCGATCGGACTAAGGCCCGACCCGTGTAGCACCTCCTCGGTCATCTCTCTCCAGCTCAACATCGGGAGAGCGATTATCTTGGCCGCCACCTCCTCCTCGGCAGTTTTCAACACCGGATCGGCCCTTGCGAACTTCGGCACCTCCGCCTTCCACCGAGTCGGAAAGTCCAATATCGAAGGCCCCTTTATCAGGAAAAACTTCTTCTTCCAATGTTTTATCGAATCCGGATTTTCTATTAACTTAAAGCCTCTCCGGGGTAACAAGTAATAGCGGGCTCGAGCTTGGTCATCCGGTTGATTCGGTATAAGCTTCGAAGGATGATGAGGTCCGGCTCGACTTCGGTAATACGGCACTGGAGCAAGAAGGCGAGCACATGGCGCCAAGTGTTCGGCATGAACTGCACAGGGGCCAGACAGTACCAGCGAAGGACCTTCAACACAAAGGGGTGAAGAGGGAAGCGCAGACCAGCGTTCAAGGAGTCGAAGTTAAAAATGCACGTGCCCTGTGACAGGACGGTGTTCGCTCGCATCCTGGGGCCAGGGAGGATCAACCTACTCCGGAGGGATGGCGAACTCCTTCCTGATCCGGAGGAGATCCCACTCGGATAGCACCGAAGCGAGATCATCCACCTCAGTGACCTCCCTCGGGTCATTCTCCTCATAAGTCGCCGAGTGACCAACGATTGCCTTACTTAGGAGATCGTCGTTGTACTGCCTTAAACCGACATGACCGGATAGCGGGCCAGGCATCCGACCCGACTCGGGGGCTCGTCTCTCAGTCTCCACAATCTCCTCGACTATCGAAGATCGGGCCGCTACTCTCTTCTTCTCCTCGGCCGCAGACAACCCTACTACCTCCTTTCCCTTTCCACGGCTCACTACTTCCCTTCTATCCTCGGTGCTTCTGCCCCCCGAGGACGATGCCTCACTTTCCGAGCTCACTCTTGACATCTCGAATAAATATCTAAGGCAAAAAGGACTAACCTTGATGTGACGTAGCTTTGAAGTGACGTTCACAGTTGGAAATAGTTCGCCGGAAATCACCTGGCCCACACGACAGCTAGCCCAACTGCCTTGGAGTGCAAATCGACGCTGGCAGAGCAAATCGAGAGCAAAAGTAAAAACTTGGGAGTAAAAGTAAGAAATAAGCTAAGGGGTGAGGGGGGGTGAGAACTTATAGCCAAGAAAGCGACTGTTGGGCTTTCGAGACGTTTTATGGCCCACTAAGGGAAGGCAAAAAGAAAAAACAGGGAAAGCTGCGACGTTCCAAGGGAAAGGCTCGTCGGTTCGCTTAACACCACCACTCGACGACTCGTGGCTCACCGAGCCACGAGGCAATCTGACGAGGTGACGAGGTACCGACCTCCACATATGGGAAAAGATACCGCCGACCCAATTTCACCGTCAGATTGTCTCAAAATTCGCGTCAAAACATGATGGACGACTCAGATCATGCCACGCCCACAAAACGACAAGTTAATGTTTTCTCGTAATCTGAACCTCCAACATCGTGATACGGGCCATGATGAATGCCTCGGATCTCGCCACGTGGTTCGAAGACTCGATCCGAGCTCCTAATTCACCGGAGCGCTCGGTTGAACCACCGAACCACCATCCTCCCGGGCCGAGGTGACGAGGTACCAACCTCCACATATGGGGAAAAATACCGCCGACCCAGTTTCACCGTTAGATTGTCTCAAAATTTGCGTCAAAACATGATGGACGGCTCAGATCACGCCACGCCCACAAAACGACAAGATAATGTTTTCTAGTGATCTGAACCTCCAACTTCGTGATACGTGCCATGATGAACGCCTCGGATCTCCCCACGTGGTTCGAAGACTCGATTCGAGCTCCTGATTCACCGGAGCGCTCGGTCGAGTCACCGAGCCACCATCCTCCCGGGCCGAGGTGACGAGTTTGGAATCTTAGAAATCAAAATCATGGTGCATAAACCGAGCGACAGGGGCAAAGGACGAACTACAGAGTCACCGAGCCGAGGTGACGAGGTACCGAACTTCACATTTGAAGAAAAATGGAGCCGACCTGCCTCAGCTGTTGGATCTTGTCAAAAAACGTGCTAGAACACGATGGACGGCTCAGATCATGCCACGCCCACAAAACAACAAGATAGCATTTTTTTTGGGATTTGTGCCATAATGGACGCTCCGGATTGTGCCACGTAGCTCGGCAGGTCGCTACCCGCAGATCCACTTAGCTACCGAGGATCCAAGCCGAAGTGAAGAGGTACCAACCCTCACATTTGAAGAAAAATGGAGCCGACCTGCCTCAGCCGTTGGATCTTGTCAAAAAACGTGCTAGAACATGATGGACGGCTCAGATCATGCCACGCCCACAAAATGACTAGATAGCGTTTCTTTGGGATTTGCGCCAAAATGGACACTCCAGATCATGCCACGTAGCTCGGCAGATCGCTACGCGCCGATCCACCGAGCTACCGAGGATCCGAGCCGAGGTGCCGAGGTGCCGACCCTCGCATACGAAGAAAAAACTCGCCGAGCTACCCAGACCGTCCGATCCTCCAGAAAACGGCGCTCAACTCTGATGGAGGGTCCAGATCGCGCCACGACGTAATTCGATGTTAAAAATTAATTTTTTTTTATTAAAATCGTTTTATTTATTTAAAAATTGCGAAAAAACGATTAAAAATTCGGAAAAATTAATTAAAAATCTAGAAAATAATTATAAATTCGGAAAAATATCTTTGAGCCCCTGAGTAAAATAATTATTGCCTAGAGTGGTTGATTAAGACCCCCGAACGACGAATCAACACTTCTCAAAATTAAATAAGTGATCCGAAAAATAAATAAAAATGAAGGAAAAATGCCAAAAACCCGGAGGGGCTCAAGAACAACTTAGGGCGCGCAACTAACCTGGAAAATCACCATACTGCCTCATACAAAGAATTGAAACCTCCCATTTGGACTCCGATACAACTCCGCAAGCCATCAAAACAGTAAAAATACTCCTCAAAGGCTGATTAAACTCAGTCTTCGGGAGTGGGGGGCTCGTGATATGGCTAAAAATATGGTTAAATCGGAACCGTCCAAATCGGGTGCGAATCTCAAAGCCTAAGGGCAAAATGGTAATTTTACCTATAAATGGGTCTGAAGCGGGTACTGGGTCTTCTTTTGGGGAAACCCAATAGCCCACGAATGGGCCCATCTCAACTGGGTGCGAGTTTCAACCCGCAGCGAACCCGGTCTAGCAGGATAGAATTAGGATTTCTGATTAATCCTAATCAACGGCCCTGATTCGTATCTATCCTTTCACTCGGAATTAGGGATTACATTCCTAATCTAATCCTAGGGATTACATTCCTAATCTGATCCCAAAGACGGCTATAAATATCCCCCATCCACCACCACTAAGAGGTAATCAATCTTTTGCCAATTTACGCTCTTTCATAATCTTCTCAAATTACTGACTTGAGCGTCGCCGGGATCAACCCCGGTGTATCGCACTTTTTGCAAGTGATCGGCGGGAGTCAACGGTCAAACTCCGGTGAGAAGATTTCTGGTTTTTGCTATTCAGTTTTTTTAAGAATCCACAAATACTATCTGTTTGCCCCCACACCAGATTTAGCGGTAACACTAAGAATTCTAGATAATAACACAACATGCATCACAAAAGTAGATAAAGAACTCATACTAATTATCCATTTCAAACATAAACTACCTAGGCATGCATTTTACAACAATTTAGAAAGTAAAAGAGACACCCACCTTTTTCTTGATGCAAATTGTAAATAGAACACCTAGAAAATTGCTCCCAGCTCCAACAAAAGATGACCTTCTCTTCCTCCTAGCAAAGTCGAAACTAACTTTCTCTCTAGCCAAAAATCCGAGCTCCTTTCTTTCTCTCTTCTTCTCTTTTAATTTTTTGTGATTCTAAGTGTGTTATTCATGTTAAAGGAGGGGGGTATTTATAGGATTATTGTGTGGTTGAGATGACTCCCACTACTCAAATAACTAACCACTTTCTCACACACGCTCTCCCACTCTCCCCTCTCTCTTACATGTAGTCGGCCAACTCTAGGGTGCACAACACGTGCACGTGCACCCTATGTGCACACTACTCCTCATATTCTATTATTAATTGTTATTAAAATAAATGTAGGTGTATGTTACATGAAAAGTGTGCTAGAGTTTAAAATGTTTGTTTAAGTGTAAAATTTATCATGGGCCTCATTTTGTAATTAATTTTTTGTGGGCAAAAAATAGATTTAGGCCTAATGAGTTTAATTAAAATAAATAACAACAGTGTGACAATTGACAAATAAAATGAGAAGAAAATGTGCATGACTCTAGAAAAAATTAGAGACTAAAATGCATAAAATTTTACATGCAATGCACATGCAAAAATTATAAAAATTAATTTTTTCTGGAATGTTACAATTGAAATTTAAGAAGTGACCAGTATGAGCTATCGTTCTCGGTATGTTATTTTAAGACCAATAGGAGGGTAAGCTAGCTCTAGGTGGTATTATTATTCAATTTAAACTTAAGGACAGTCACTAGTTGGAGATATGATGAAACTTAAGGACAGTCACTAGGCAGAGTGAGACAATCCCCAGTATTCCGGGATGATAGATGAAATAAGCCTCAGGATGGTCCGCAGAGTGGGATTGATCTCCAGTATTCTGGGGCGAAAGTGACGCTCACAGAATATTTGTGCAATGAGGGTTCTAGGATGACTCGCGGAGAGAGACAATCTCCAGTATTCCGGGATGATGGATGAAATAGGCCACAGAATGATCCGCAGAGTGGGATTGATCTCCAGTATTCCCCACAGTTTCCTAGTTGCAGAATTGGACTTGCCGTGGACTTGAAGTGTAACGCCCCGGCCCGAAACAACAATTTTTCTAACAACTGCCCACCACAGGCTTGCCTCATAAAAGGTGTTATAGCTTGTTGGTGACCTCTAATCCTAGAAAGTTATATATATATATATATATATATATATATATATATATATATATATATATATATATATATATATATATATATGAGAAAAAGGGGTATGAGCAACTTGCTCATTTAGTAAATAAGCAATTGATGATGTGGCATACATGTGATTGGAAAATCCTTAAAGTTTAGTTGTCCAATGTATCGCATGCATGCCACATAATCAATTGCTCATTTACTAAATGAGCAAGTTGCTCATATCCCTTTTACCCTATATATATATATATATATATATATATATATATATATATATATATATATATATATATATATATATATATATGATTAATTTCTTGCAAACTCTCGATATGGGACAAATCTCCCACATCTCTCTCCTCTCTCCCGTGAGCACAGAAACCCACATCCTGGGCCCCATGCCCACATTAGTGAGCAACAGCGCTTGCTGCCTTCACAACTGGGCGGGCGCCCCTCTACTTCGCCACGTCATTAGACGTCAGCGCAAGTAGTAGCATTTTAAGCTGTTGTTTCTCTCCCCGTGGGCCCCCCTCATCCATTTAATTCCAAAGTCATCCACCTATAGAATCTTCTATAGGACAATCCAATTAAATAATTAATTAATTAATTATATTCTTAACACTGGGTGTTACAGACACCTCCCTTAAGAATTCAACATCATCGCTGAAGCCGGAACTTACAACGTAGCGCAGAATCCTCCTTTCTAGCCGATGTGGAATGGCGTACCCTGATTCTGCTAGCTGTACAGTACCCCGATTCTGCGTGTTGTCCAATCCCCTAGCCCACCTCAGTGGATTAACCGGGTGACCTGACCCAACCCCGCTCCCTCTCAGGTATACTTACTAGTACATCTGCTAGCTCCATCTCAGGCATAACCACCACTCTGTAGCCACACTCGGTGTCGAAAGTCGGCTCTGATACCATTTGTAATGCTCCGGTCCGAAACAACAATTTTTCTAACAACTGCCCACCACAGGTGTCACGCCCTACTTCCCACCATACGGAAATATAGGCACGCAAGTGAGATACAGCAAATAATGTATATCATCCATAAGCTGTACAATTATAAGCTCAACAAGATATTTATAATACATTCGTGCAGGCAAATATAATGCTCACATGAGCTGGAAATATAATAACCATCATCTAGGTAATACATCAACATCGGGTCAAGATGCCTGGGAATACAAGATGCCAGAATTAAAACAGTACGATAAGCAGTTCGCTATAACAACTAGATAAAATAGCGACTGAAAGAAAAATAACATGAAGTAGTAAGAAAGAAGCAACGATCGTCTAGAGAGTCTGTTTGTCGGGTCCATCAGTACCTGTATAATCATTAACTCAAAGAAAAATGAAAAAGTACCTATTAGAGCAAGCTTTGGACAGCAAGTAGCAACAAGCAATAAAAAAGATAATATAACAAGATATAACATGAAAGAAACAAGAAGTAGCAGTGCAAATAGAATATGGAAGGAAGCAAGAAAGTGGGACAATATGATCATGTAAGTAATAACTGTAAACTAATGTATTCAAGACTTTAAAGTATAATCAATTGATAATCTAGGCTCAGTTAATCGATAATCATGTAATCAAGAATCAAGAGTCATGTAATGAAGAGTCATGTAATCAAGAATCATGCTTAGTGGAAATCTTGAGTTTATCTATTTTATTAACTTATCTAATACACGCAATCTTATGTCCCATACCATAAGTTCGATGCATATCGATCATATGACGTTTAGACTTAAGTAGTGAATTCTATAGGATTATGTACTCGGGTCTTCCAATGATAGTATCAAGACATGTAATCAAGAATTGTGTAATCCAGAATCAATAATCAAGAATCACTATTTCGAAAAATACGAGCCCCTTCCAAGTATACTCCCCTATAGTGTCCATTACTAAGTCGTACCCTTATAACCCCGGCTTGTTATTCTTTTACTATAATTAATTATGAACATGCAGTTGGTACGACTAGTGAAACGGTGAAATCAAGAAAGTTAACTAAGAATCAAGGAAAGTATCAAGTGCAGTAATCAAGGGTATGAGATGAAACGGGTGCATGTATCGAGAGTAGTTATCATAGAATTATCACGTTGTATAAAATGCATTATATGAGAAAATCTATCAATTTGTTATATCGATGCAAGTTATTATTATAAGAACAACAATATATATAGTTCAGTTTATTAAATATGAAAAATAACGGGTTTATATGCAAAAATGTCGAGATGAAATTCTAGGTAGCAGCACCTATCTGCGTTCAAATTCACTTTTCCGTTGCTACAGAAAAGAAAATTTGATTCCGTCAGAGATTCTATAAAGTAGGCTCTCTTTAGGTTCCAACGCATGTTCACATGATACATTTTAGAAACAGTAGCTACACATACAAATTCATTCTTTACTGGTTTCGATGTTTCGTGCACATTCTGGAAATTCAGAAGTCACGGTACTAAAATATCAATAACTTACAATCTATACATCGGATTGGGAAATCGTAAGATATTCTGGATTCTAGACTCGATGGGCTACAATTTTCATATATAAAGTTCTTCGATCCAGTATCAAAAATATGGTCTAATTCTTAGTACAAGAGATAGGACAGTGGTTTCGTGCAGGTTCTGAAATTTACAATATGACAGTACTAAAATCGTGATATCTCAAAATCTATAAATCGGATTGTGAAACCGTAAGCTATTCTGGATTCTATAATCGATGGACTACAATTTTCATGTATAAAGTTCTTCGATCCAGTATCGGGAACATGGCCTAATTCTCTGTTCTTTACGACTTCATGTACAGTTTGGTGTTCTAAAATTCACATTATGACAATACTAAAATTATGATATCTCACAATCCATAAATCGGATTGTGAAACCGTAAGATGTTCTGGATTCTACACTCGATGGACTACGATTTTCATGTATAAAGTTCTAAATTTCAACGTAGGAAACTAGGTCAAATTCTTAGTGCAAGATCAAGAAATTTAGAGATAGCAAAGTTGAATATTCGATATTCGATAACATGATCGAAGTGTGTTAACGATTCACTCTTGAGTCGATATAGCATGGAACAAGTGACTAGAATAGATTTTGACAATAAAACATGATGATAATAAGACTACTTGTCACGAGCCCCAGAAAATACTTGTACGGAAACAAAAAAGAGTGTACAAGATACTTGCCTTATAACGTGATGATTACGATCACGGTGTTAACCACAGAAAGAAGAAGCGACGTCGACAACGGACGGCAACACAACAGTGGCAAGAATGGCAACAAGATAGCAGCAAGAGAGCAACGGTAGCAACGGTGAGCAACGGCGATGAGCGACAACAACAACGAGGAGATGGCACAGCGTGCGGAAACGGAGTGAGTTTGGGTTGTTCTTTGGGTTCACAGGGCCGTCGAAGCAGAGTCGTTGGCTCGAAGGTGGAGGATAAAGTGGAGCTCGGATTGGAGAAGGCAGAGGAAGAGGATGGCGAGAGGAGCTTGGGTTTTGGAAAAGCAAAGAAGAAAAGAAGGAGTAGACACAGTGAGTTGGAGATTGTTGCATGTGTTTATATATAAAAAGAAAGGGAGAAAGAGAGATAGACAATATGCATGCAAGTGTGTATGTATGTGTATAAAATATAGGCAGTGGGAGGATGTAAGTTGCATGGTGTGAATATATATTATATATAATATAATAAAGAGTCTAGGTTAGGGTGTAGGGAGGAGGTGTATATATATATAATATATATAGAGAAAGGGATGGAGGCAGTAGTGTAGTTGAAAATGTAAAAGAAGACAGAAGAGATGGTTGACGGATTAGAGAGGATTAGGCAGTAGTAGAGGTGGTGGAGGCAGTAGAGTAGGAGAAAAAAAAATGAGAGAAGTTATGTGTAGAATTAGGCAGGTTTGGCGTGAGTAAGTGAAGAGCGGGAGTGACTCAGGACTTAAGGGTTAGGCAGATGTGAGAAATAATAGAGTGGGATTTGTTGGTTGAAAACAAGAAGAAGACGGAAGAAAAGATGAGAAAATTGATTAGGGATAATCGGGGTTAGAATTTGCATTTAAACTCCGAACGAAAAAATCACAAAATAATAGAATTGATCAGAAAAATATTTTGGCTCTAGATAAAGAGTCCAAAGAGAAGGAAATAAAATAAAAAATAAAATTGATCTGAAAATTGAAGTACAAAAATCCACGTAGTAAAATACGTACGACTGGAATAGGGGGTTACAACAGGCTTACCTCATAAAAGGTGCTATAGCATGTTGGTGACCTCTAATCCCAGGCGATTATATATATATATATATATATATATATATATATATATATATATATTATTAATTTCTTGCAAACTCCCAATATGGGACAAATCTCCCACATCTTTCTCCTCTCTCCCGTAAGCACAGAAACCCACATCCTGGGCCCCATGCCCACGTCAGCAAGCAACAGCGCCTGTTGCCTTCACAACTGGGCGGGCCCCCCTCTACTTCGCCACATCATCAGACGTCAGCGCAAGCAGCAACATTTCGAGCTGCTGTTTCTCTCTTCGTGGGCCCCCCCATCATCCATTTAATTACAAACTCATCCACCTATACAATCTTCTATAGGGCAATCCAATTAATTAATTAATTAATTAATTTTATATATATATATATATATATATATATATATATATATATATATATATATATATATATAACACGGGATGTTACATGAAGTCACTGTGATGGGTTGTCATAAGATTGAAGAGCTTCCATTATTACACGTTGTATTGTACTTATTCATTTCCTTTGTGTTATTGTGAAGAACAATGTTGTAAATGAAAAAGTTATAAATTCCTCGTACTTTTGTACGAATTTGAAGTAAAAGATCATGTTTGTACTACGAATTACATGTGTTTGGAATTCGGAGCGTTACATCTCGATGCAACACTGGCGAATCATCCATCATAACTATTGATGCATTTGCCTGTTCACACCAAATCCGTTCGCAACTGAATATATTATAATTTAAAAAAAAATCCGTTGCATATAAGGGTTTCACAAGGATCTTCATCCAAAATTCAAAGAATGTAGCTTACAGCATGATTTTTTATCAATGTTGCTTATTTGGATATTCAAAACCTTCCTCAGGAACCATAGCCTCCACAAATCCATAAATTTTCCCAAATTTTCTTTATACGTTACCACTTGAATATCCATGATGTTAGTCCTAAACAAAGCTAATACGATTACAACAGTAATCCTAATACAAAGCAAACAAATCTACTTTGAAAACAATTTGCACTGTATCAAATACCTTGCCAATGAGCTTATTTTTATAGGTCCATAGAATTACAAAGGAGAATGCCAGTTTCGAATGAAACTCATAACAATGTATTAAGACATTCTACAAATTAGCTTCATGAGTCACCCATACACTTATATTACACATATTTGGCAAATGCATCAATAGTTACTAATTAAAAGAAGGAAACAGGAATTATCTATTCCGGCAGTAGTCAAGAAAAATGACTAGCTACCTATGTCCTGTCTATCAATTCATCTCATGCATTGAAAAAGAATATGAAGCTTATGAATGTGACTGTAAGTTGAAAAATGCAATTCAATTGGAATATTTAACATTTCTAACTCCCACCCACCCCCCCTGTTTGTAAGTTTTATCAAATGCGGATCAAAAATCAATTTAGTATATACATGTAATAAGTGAAAACTTGAGTCTTTCTCCTGAAATTTTACCATTATCACCTTTTGGTAAATTTAGTGACTAAATTTAGACTAGGCAGTCATTTCTTGCCTGTGAAGAGAAAAATTAGGGTAAAGTGAATGACTTAGTTGCGATGTCCGCAAGGTACAAGAGTCTTCCCCTGTGGGAAGCTTTTAGTGTTTCTTTCTTTCAACTTACAAGCTGACATTGGAATTAGAGATGATTTTATAGATGGAAAAGGTCAGCTTCATTTTTTTTCAATTTCTGAAGAAGTTTGCATTGCTTATTAATGCTTGGTAATCTAGGTTGTTGACCCTAAATTTGGCATGTACATAACATACATATGTATCTAACATTTTCATCCAAGATATATACAGAAAAATAAAGATTTAAAATTCAAATAAAGTCTCAAGATATTCGGAATCAAACAAAAAGGAAATAATCGAGCAAGTCTAAATGATTGTGAAGTGTCTGGAAAGTTCTCTCAAAAGATACATGTGATTAAATCTCCAGAGAGCCAGCTAGTCAACGTTATTATCTGCTATTATTGTGAGGATCAAATATTTAAAAGTATCGCTGATAAATAATTGAGTTATGGAAAGAATATATAAAGTGGGTTTACTAAATAATTGGATTCGGAACAGATACGGTCAACCGCACAAACAATCAAATGCAACACTTAGTTGTATTTGGTGCAGTCGATTATCAATTCTCTCTGATAGTCTACCGCAACCTGCACCAAACCATTTTTGGCATTTCTTTTCACTTATGTTAAAAAGAATAATTTCATAACTTTATAAATAGAGGTGAATACACTGAGTATTTTTTATCTCTTTTGACTCAAAAACTTCAGAACTCAATATTTTGCCAACGATCAAGAGAGAAGTGTGCTTTTATTGTTTTCGTAGTCAAGACGTCGATCTTGAATTTTATTATTTTCTTTTCGCTTCAAAACAGGACTTATAGAGTATAGAAGTCCCATTGGGTGTAATAAGAATCTCGGCATGAATACCGAGAACACACCGTACAGGATTGAAGTATAGTGGAACACTTGCGGCATAGAATTGCTACAAGTGACGAGTTGTGCCTGTTGTGGAGTAGACATGGGGTTTGAACTACTTATATCTCTGTGTCTTGCCTCATTTCTTTGTTTACTTTCTCTAACTCTACTCTTTACTCTACGTATTTACTTTATGTTTTTACTTTCCTCATTTAGTCATATATGCAGTAGCACAAACAAAATAGCCGAAGAGTGACAGAATCCTTGCTATATTTTGTATTCTTGAATAATGATACGCTCAAAAGAACCAGCAAGTAGACCAACAGAAAACACAGTGAAATAAAGAGCTACAGTTAATACATTTACTTCTTATTACTAATTTTTATGGCCCCTCTCATAACTTTCCCATTGACCATATATTTACAGTGTACAAAAGAAGCACCTGTTAAACATTTTCTTCTGAGAATTTTTTATACGAAAATATAGAAATGGATAAGATGAAATTCAAAGTTCAAAGATATTTTAGCATATAATGATAAAGAAACAAATGAGAACACAAGGAGAAATAATCATGCTCAATATAGAAAGATGATCAAATCATAAGAATTCCACAATAGAAATAAATGTGCAAAACATAAAGAGTTAAGCATATCAAGAAAGGATCTCTTTATTCTTGTTTTGCTGAGAATTATTATAAAACAATTTCTTGACAAATTATAAGTTCGAAAAGATATATTACTGATTCCCGAAATTTTTCTTTCTCTGAACTATAACCAAGTTGAAATTGGTTAAGGTAGACTATCAATTTCTCTTGACTTTCTCGAGATTAGTTGACGTTCAAGTGTCAATATTTATAGTCGTCCGTCAATTCAAAAACATAATGAATATTTTTCTTTTGGAAATATATATTCGGATTTCTTATTTATAGAAGGGGATCAATAGTATTTTTTAAACACCCCATCTTGGTTGAATGTGGACTAAGACAGTATGAGATATCGTGGGCCCATTTTGATCCTGAAGACAAAGAAATTATCAACTGAGTTTTGAATGGAACTTGTAGCTTTTTTAGTCATCTTCGAAACGAGGGTTCATACGCCCCAATCAAACCTCTCTAGCTCCGAAAAAATTTATTTTACTGCAGTTGTGTACAAAAATCTGAGAACATGAAACTTTGTTGATATTGCATCACCCGACCCAAACCCGACTTCGAAACCCGACCTGAACCCCTTCACATTCTCTGTTGCTGACAGCAGCAAACCCCCGCACCTCCACCTCCCCACTTTCCCATCAATTTCATCCCATGATTACAACCCTTCACCTCCCCATTTCGGCATTTCCCATAATTTTCAGCCCCACTTCAACCCTGCACAACCAGTCATTCAATACAGTAACTTCCCTCTCCTCTAGTTATGAAAATCCCTCAAGACCAGCCTCCTCCCCACACAGTTGCAATACCCAAACCTACTTAATCCCTAAGCACCTTAAGCCCCATGCCTAAACCCAACTATCATCATCACCATCCCCTCCACTACCACTCTTCGAAACCCATCTCATCCACCACCGACAGCCCCCCATCACCTCCATCTTTAGTTGAGCTCCACTCCAATACCATCCAAACCCGACCACTCCAATCCCATCCAAACCAGACAACTCCATCCTAATACAATCCAAACCAGACAACTCCATCCTAATACAATCCAAACCTGACAGCTTCTATTAAAAACCAAGCCTGACAACCCCCCCTGTAATCATTGTCTCTGCTATAGTTGGTGTCCCCGCCGCCGCCAACCGGCACTACCGAGATACCCCTCCAACTGGTTAAGTCTATCGAGCTTGTGTTGGAGCTTTTCGTTGGAGCCCGGATGCAGTCAAACTCGGAAGCGATTAGATGAGGGTGATAACCGCTTCGAACATTATTAATTTAATATGATTGCATGATTTGGAAATTTCTTGATGCTATTAGATGTATGAATAAATGAATTAAAAATACTTTTAGATGGGAATTATATGTTTGAAATAGATATCGAAGTAGTAGTAGGAAATCTTAGAACATATGTCATGTAGTATGTGTATTCTAAGTTTTATGTTAAGAATCGAACAATAAAGAAATGTTTTCTTTGTATGATGA
The DNA here is from genome assembly GCA_017893485.1 of Hemerocallis citrina. NCBI lineage: Eukaryota > Viridiplantae > Streptophyta > Magnoliopsida > Asparagales > Asphodelaceae > Hemerocallis > Hemerocallis citrina. The sequence continues at coordinate 212,864,515 of CM030363.1, forward strand.
TTAGTAATGTTGGAATGTAGTAAATCTCAGTTGATGTAAAGAGAATTTGAGATTAATTTGATTAAAACATAATTCTCTATTTTGATGTAACAATAATTGTGACATACTTAAAATATTGTTTGGGTAAGCATAGTATTAAGATGAATGCGATATGAAGAAATTGATCAAGTACTAGATTAGCACTAGTATGGGTCAAGTATGAAACTTGATTGTGCCTTGGTGTCGATACCAAGGGGTGATACTAGAACCTAAATGAGGTCTGAATCCGAAAAGACTTAGTGACTCAGGAGTGAGGTAGTGTTAGTTTGTGACCAGCATTACCTGAGAATTAATGAGAAACGACTGGAATTGGATCATTAGGTTTAGAAAGTAGCCTTGTGTAATACCCCGCAAAATAGCATATGGCTATTTTTTCACTGTAATCCGTGCGCGTCTGAGTATTGCACACGATTACATATTTTTCCTAATAATTATTAGTTTTAATTGAGAGATTTCAGACATATGAGCTGTTCTGAACCCGATGAGGTAAACTCGGAATATCTTCTCAATTTAACTATGGATTTGTCTCGATTGTTTTGACCAGACAATTGTCGGGAGAAATTTTAATTTCTATATAACATGTATTTTTATAGATTTTAATTTATATATATTGGTCATTTTCGATTAAGCTAGTGCTTGAATTGAATATGGATTGTATTTGTGCACTAGGGTTAGAAATGGGGTATGGTGACCTAGGGTTCATTGACCTAACCTAGGGTTAGGAATTCTAGCATCATATGATCATAGCTTGGATCTTGATGAGATCCAATGGTGGAGACAATTCACCATGTGATATGTGTATGTTTGACTTCAAGAGAGGAGAAGTTACCAAGAAACTTCCAAGACTTCTAGAAGGTTTTTTGTTGACACCTCATCCTACCACACATCTCCAATCAACCCTACCTCCTCCCATCCCCACCCTCCATCCTCCATCAATTTCCGACCAAAAGAGAAGAAAACAAAAAAAGGGAGAAAAAACCCTAGCACTCCATCATATAAATCCCCCACCCCACTCCTTATCTCATCTCCTGTCTTCTTGTTTTGTTTTTGGCTTCAAAAAAAAGGGAAAGAGAGTAGAGAAGGAGAAAAGGAAAAGGTGGAATCTTGGAGTAGTAGAGAAGGAGAAAAGGAAAAGGTGGAGTCTTGGAGTAGTATAAGAGGAGAAGAGTAGTAGAGAAGGAGAAGGTGTGTCCAAAGCTTCTACAAAAGCAAGAGCAAGCAAAGCTACAAGGAGGTTCTCTTGCAACTTAAAGATGTGGGTGATTTCTCTCAACTCTAAAATTTTAGTTTTAATGTGTATGTGAATTTTTAGCATGTGAATAGTTAGAAAAATTTTGATTAACATATGTGATAGTGGCATGCTAAGGAAAGATAGTTGTATAATTAGAACAACTCATTTTATGAGTTTTTGTTAAGAAGCTTGTTTGTGAGGGTGAGTTTGAAAATTTCTTGCTCTCAAATGGCTCGAAATTTTGAGCTCAAACTTTGGGAAATTGTTCTTCTATGTATGTAGAACATCCATGATTTTTTTCATAATTTTTGGAAGCAATTTAATAGCCCAAACATTGGACCCAACTCAGGACACAAAGCAGCCAGAAGAGCTGCTGTTGTGTGTATTTTGCTGTGTATTTTTCGATTTTGTAACTCAATGTAGGCTGGTAATTTTGAGCTAAAAACTTTTGTGGACACTCTTGTATGTGTCTACAACTATAGTCTTAAATTTAGTAATTTTCCAAGGTCATTTGATGCCTCGAAAAATTGGAAGAATGCGACTAATCTGGAAGTGGCAGCTGAATCTGTCTGTGATTTGGACTGAAGTTCAAAAGGCCATAACTCCTTGTGTGTTTATGATATTTCTAAGAAATTTTGGGAGTATCTTATGGTATGAGTCTATTTGATGATTCCCAAATTTTAAAATTTTTAGAGGTCATTTGATGGGATTTCTAAAATAATTAGTGAAGGGTAGTAAACACCCTGTTGAAAGAGCAGTTGAAACTTGTGCATTGTTTGAGGAGTCATAACTCATTATGTGAGATGATTCTGAATGCCAATTTTGGATACAATGAAATAGTATATGTGTGGATTAAGGACCTCAAATTTCATGAGCATTGGACTTAATGTTGATTTATTATTGAATTTCAAAATGGCCTAGGTTCAGCCTAGTGCAAATCGACTAGTCTGCGAAGATGGGAAATTCTTGAATGATTGTGTTAAGAATTTGGGAAATTGACCAACTAGAGAGTCGTAGTAGAGATTCATAGCTTTCTAATTCTAGTTTGTAGGTTGAGAGTTATGATTTTTCAAAGACTATGGCAGATCCAGTCTAGTCAATGCCATGTTTATTGAAGAATCAATTTTTCTTCTGTTTGTATACCTGATGAAATTTGGTGTTTTTAGGGACTGTAATGATTGAATCTAAGTGTTCAACTAGGAAGTTGTAGTAGACACTTCCACCTTTTTATAGAACCCGGAATCAAGTAATTCCGATGAGTGAGCAAATTTTATGATATCGGAAAGGCGCAGCGAGTGCGTGAAGGAATATACTATTAAGAGTATATGAGATTTTTATAGTATTAAGATGATTGAATTGAGAAAATAGTTAACTGGAAAGTTGTAGACTAGGGTCTTAGCTTTCCCGAATGGGTAGCATCAAGCAATTCCGACTTGTAAGCTGGAAGTTGTGGACGTTGCAAGTTTAGCAACCTGCTGTTTAGTTTGACTTCGAGCTTAAGTTAGCTCGGGGACTTGAGTTCTTTAAAGAATTTGAGGAAGTCGTCCACTAGGGAATTGTAGTGGATCTCCCTACCCATCTAGAAATTCTGATTGTGTTGGTTTTCGATGAGCGTAGCTTGGGTCACAGCTACTGCTATTTCTTGAACTATTTTTTCGACAATTGATGAGGAACCCTCTGCATACCGCAGTGTGGTGATCATGAGCTATTGGGTTTTTAATGATGTTTTTAGAATTTCATTTGGAACTTAGATAAGTTCTTGTGCTTAGTACTTATGGTGGACATGAGTGAGTTGGGATATAGTTCTGGTCGGTTTGTGTTTGGTGTCTCGATGCCTAAATCTGTCAATGGTCAAGAATTGATGGTTATGTGTGTGCTTACCTTCTTTGAATTATATTGCATTCTTGGGGCGCCGTTGGACTACTCGCTGAGGGTCACGGGCCGGAATTATTTGGTCGCTGACCAGTGAAGGTATTGGGAATCAGTGGAGGTGATTCCCGTGATGATTGTTATTTTGACAGACCAGTTAGGCTCGACATTGTTTGATTGACACCGTATATATTTTGGGTAACAACTTGTTTTTAGTAAACTGCATTGATTAGGTTTTCCTTTATTGTTTCGCTCGAAGACTGAATTGGTGTTAGGGGTGATTCCCTATAATCCAACTCGTTCTGAGAGTTAGCACTAGGTGGTGATACTATGGGGTTGTCTCTTCCTGTCATTAGGGATATGTGCTGCTGTGTAAGTCTTACACTATTGATTCCTGAAGTACCATGGTAAGAACGGAATGTCGATTTCCTGGCGAATAGGGGGTTTTAGACCTTCGAGGCCGTCATGTTCTATGTGTGTGGACACGAACGGATCATAATGTATCTTCTGCGCAATGGATATGCTACTGCATATCTGTAAGTTCGTCACAACTTTTGAGGATGGTTCGATGCAACAATTATTGGTGACAACGGGGCAGCTCCCCGAATTATTTCTTTTTATTTATACCTCCTCAACCATGTCATACTATCAGGAACAGGAAGTGGACCGAAATAGAATGCATTGCATAGTGATGGTTCAAATCCCTGGAATTGGAGAAATGGTTTGATCTGGGGCACATGTAGTATGGGATGCATGTGTATGTAGCTCCAGAAAAATCATTTTCCTACAGTTGCGCACATAAAACAAGTTAGCAGTCGACCACGTAAAAATGTAGTCGACTGCTAAACTCATTGTTCGGAAAACAGAAAATAGTTGACCACGCAAGAACGAAGTCGACCACATCGGCATTGATGTTATATTTTGAGTGTGGCTTTCAGGTTCCAATAAGCTGTAATTGTATATATCTTTTTTAGGGATTCTTTGGGTGCTATATGTAGATGCTGATATGAACTCTATGGCAATGAGAAAAGATCCCGGGGGCTAAAAGAATTAGAGGAGATGACTCATCACACCGCTGCAGAGCAAGAGTCATAGCATTCATCAAGATCATCTAGAGTTCTTTCTTCTCCTCTATTTTTCATTATGCAATCCAATACAATTTTTGTTATTTTCAAACTTGTTATGAACTAATTTTATTTTTTTAGGGCTTCGATGTAGCCTATCTTTGAAACACAATTTGAATTTCATAGTTACTTTATTCTTCTATCTTTCCATGGTTGTGTGTTTAACTTTTATTATTAATGCTTACAATTGTCTGGTCAACTATTGTTTAATTTATTGAATTATGGGGGATGTCGATAGATAACTTGTGATTTAGAATTCTAAAAATGAACACCGTTGATTGAGAGAAATTAGAGATAATTTACCATGATTAATGTGAATATAGAGAAATCCATAGAAATTAATGAATCTTCAAATAATTAAATTCAAATAGAGATGTGACAGGGCGAACTGCTGCTAGTTTTCGAATACGAGCTATCCACCCAAGCCACTATAGACGTAACATTAATTGAGGATATGTTTGAAATTATTTGAGAGAAGACATTGAATAATTAGAAATTTGTGGTCTACAATTTGGATGAGTAGAGTTTTGAGTTTCATAAAATTATGAATTTTGTGGGATTAGTTAAGTGAAAACGAAAGCCCTAGAGTTAGTTTTACTATTAATGAACCCTAAATGTTCAGATTTCATTCTTTTTAATTACTTTAGTTTTTCTTTTAGTTTAATGTAATTTATTTGTTGTTGTTTTTTTATCAAATTTACAATTCTCCAAATAGTAGATAATCTGGTAAATTTCGGTACTCAATAAAATAATTAATCCTTGTGGATTTGACAATCTTTTCTTTTAAACTATACTACTTGTTGTGATTTTATGCGCTTGCAAATTATTCCATCAGAAACTATGTTGTAAGAGCAACATAGAGTTCCAAACAAGCGTGCATTCGAAGAATATATCTAAATTATGCATGTTAATATAGTAAGTATATATGTTTGACACTCTTAATTAGGTTTCATTTTCACTTACATTTAACATACACGTTATTTCAAGTTTGTCTTTAATTATAGGCTAAATATAAAAAAACTTCACTGTAGTATTGCCCAATTTAAAAAAACCGCACTGAACTTTTTTATAAAAAAAACCGCCATCAACAACTATGTTTTGAAAACAATTTTTTTAAAAAAAACCTCTGTCACCCACGCCTTGAAAACATAGTTGAGGGATGTTTTTTTTTCTAAGTTAAGTGCAGGTTTTCTAAACTGGGCAATACTTGAGTGGGGTTTTTAATATTTAGCCTTTATTATACTGTGTTTTGGGAGTTAGTTGTGTTGTCGTGATTTTTCCGTCAGCCTCACAATCTGACGATCCCACAGATTATGGTTTTGTAGATGAGTTTGCCATGTGGCAACGATGCTTAAGTGTAGCATCCTGAAGGCATGTCAATTGAAAATTCCAGTATTCTGGACATGTGGTAAAAAAATTTAAATTTTCATGTATAATATTATATTTATGTACTCAAATTGAAGTATCGGTCTTGTGAATAATGCACGGTTCTCATTGTACGAGTTTCGAGGTGTTACAATTTTTCTTCAACTCTTTTGACTCAATACTTCAGAACTTATCATTTGCTAAAGATTAAGAGAGAATAGCGCTTTTATTGTTTTCTTTGTCAAGACTATGGTCTTGCTTTTTTCACTTTCTTTTCGCTTTAGATCGAGGCAGTTTACGGGGCATTATATAGAAGTCATGTGATTGTAATAGGAATCTTGGCCTGAATACCAAGAACTCATTGTACAGGGTTTGAGTGTAGTAGAACGCCTGCGGCGGAGAAGTGCTACAAATAAAGGGATAGTGGATTAAGCGTGCACAACAACAAAAATGTCAATCGACAGCATTCCTGAAACGCTATAGAAGGGTTTCAACAGCATTTCTAAAACGATGTCATAACCCACACTGTAGAAAGTATACATCATTTTAAAAAAATTATGTCATTTGACGGCGTTTAAAAGCGTTGTTGCTTGATAGCATTTCAAGAACGTTGTGAATTAACAACGTTCCTAAAACGCTGTTGTTCAACAACATTCCTATAAAAAAAAGTTTCTCTCTCTAGATTTTCTAGAGAAAGAAGCTCCCAAAAAAACCAAAAAAACAAAAAAAAAACCCTAGATCTAGAGAGGGTTTGGAGGGGGTGGCGACCGGGATCTCGTCGCCCCCTCCCCGAACACCGTTCGTCGTCCCCGAAAGCCCCTACTCTTCATCTGAGCCGTTGGATTCTACTGACGGTCTAGATCCCAAATTCGCGGGGTCACCACCTCTCCTTCGCCGTCCCCAACGTTCAAACGCCGCTCCCCTTACCATGGGCAATGAAGTCGGGGACTTCCGGCCTCTCTTCTAGGCCGGAAGTCGACGAGGCGTCGTTATTCTACACCGACAGCGATAGATCCCTTTCAAACTCCGCCTCTCTTCTCATGTCTCTTCATACAAAAGCCACCTCCTTTTCGCCTTATTTCCACCTTCCTCGCCTTCTTCTTCTCCCCTCTTGACCCCTCTTTGAAATTCACGCTCCAAATGGCATTCTCCCGCATTGCTCTCGTGATCTGTGTCGCTTTGGGGTTCTTGCTCACATTTTTGCGAAGATGACGTGGAATTGCATCGAGCGTTTCCCATAGCGGAGCCAGATCCTTGTCATACAAAACTTCAACTTGCAAGAGAGGGATTGGATGTGATGTTCCTACTTTCAATCAGATATGTCACTTTGTAATGCACGATTGTGACTTTGCTTCCAGATCTAATATCTGGGTTGCTGTTGGAGTTGGGGGTTTGGGGGTGGTTTGATTGGGGTTGGGGTTTGGGTTAGATTGGGGTTGGTTGGCCTTGCTAGATGTTTGCCCGGATGTTCTTCGCACTTGTCACCATGTCCACACTCTCGAAGCCAATCACGATGATCTGCGACTATGATTTGGTTTTTGCGAGGGTTGGTAGTGCGTGTGAAGAAGCTGAGGGTGCTTCTCTATCTGCGAGTCGCAATCATGAGCGGGTATGATATTTTGCACGATTGTGGAGCTTGGGCCCGAAGATGGGGTCCCTCCGTGGTGTGCGCTCACTTGTCTCTACTTTCAGGGCGCTTGTCTCAACTGTCGCGGAGCGACTATGTCACGCCAGAGCATCCTCCCGTGCCTGTTGTCGCAAACACCATGGATCTGGGGTTCAAGTGTGACCTGGGCGATAGCGAGGTCCCCCCCCCCCCCCCCCCCGAAGTACGTTGTCGTGCACGATTGTGGAACTTGGGCCCGAATATGGGGTCCCTCCGTGATGTACGCTCACTTGTCTCAACTTCCAGGGTGCTTGTCTCAACTGTCGCGGAGTGACTATGTCGCGCCAGAGCATCCTCCCGCGCCTGTTATCGCGAACACCATGCATCTGGGGTTCAAGTGTGTGAGGTCGGTAGTTCGGTTTGGGGGCCGTGAGGCTAGGCCGGTAGTTTGTTGGTGCTGGGGGTGATGAGATGTGGGGTTTGGGTATGGTTGGTCTAGAGTGTCCTACAATGTCGCCGGAGCAGTCTTCATAGCGTCTTCTATCAGGCTATTGAGCTTCCTCCAGCTTAGACCACTGGCTCGTGACAGCATTGCCTCTTCCCTCGGATTGGGAGTATAAGTCAAGATAAGTCTGTGTGGTGAGAAATCGCCTGTGAGAGCTTGAGCGTGAAAGAGGTGAATGTATCCTCTCAACGGCTCTCTCCTAGAGCGTGGTGTTTGGTGGGGAGGGCGAGAAATCGCCTGAGAAAGCGTTATCGTGTAAGAGGTGAAGGTATCCTCTTCACAGCTATCTCTTTGGTAGCGGCTGTGGGAGCTACTGGCACGTTTGTAGGAAGAGTGGTGGAGATGGTGGGAGGGTGTGATCACTGTGCATGTGTCGTAGGGTCAATTTTCGATCTGCGGGGCTTGGGCCCAAAGATAGGGTCCCCAGCAAGGTGAAAGCAGAGATCGGCGGACGATAAAATCCAGCCAGAATTATTTCAGGTGGGTGTACATGTGCCGTGAAGGCACTGTACAAAGCTAAACTGCCGTACTTACAATTTTGCTGGACCGATCTTGTTTGTCGGCCCAACCTTCAGGATTGTTGGAGAAATTTGTTGTTTGTACGCGTCATGTTGCTTCAAATATGTTTTATTTTCTGTCTGTAGTTTGTACTTGGGCCCAGCACTCTGGGTTTGTTTCGTTAAGCTCTTATTGATGAAACAGTGTAGCCTCTTATTAATGAAACAGAGTTGCCAAATTCCACCTTTTCCCGAGAAAAAAAAAACCAACATTCCTAAAACATTGTTGTTTGACAGTGTTTTAGAACGTTGTTGTTTTATAGCGTTTAGGAACGATGTGGTTTACTAAAACGTTGTAATACAACGACCTTAAGGAATGATGTTATTTGTTTGAAGCCTTCCTTAAACATTATAAAACAACGTTTCAGAAATGTTGTTTGTTTGCCTGCATTTTAGGAAAAATGTTGTTGACAACTTTTGTAGTTTGATAGCCTTTTGGGAACACTGGCATCTGAGAGCACTGTTTTTTTTTTTTCTTCAGCGTTTTGGGAACGTTGTATTCTTTTTACCTGGATTTAAAAATTTAAAAATTTAAAAATTTAAAAAGATACTGGATGCACACAAAATAATTCTGCAAAAACTTGATATATAGAAAAATGCCAGTATACCATTAAAAGTATAGAAGTATTCAAGATCCGTTTACAAGTATAACAAAACCTAGCATTATGCACACAAAATAATTCTGCACGAAACTTGATATATAGAAAAATGCCAGTATACCATTAAAAGTTTAGAAGTTTTCAAGATCCGTTTACAAGTATAGCAAAACCTAGCATTATAGAAATCTGAGTTGGTTCTATAGTATCAATATTAAACTCAAAACAAACAACAAAAAATTCTTGAGTGACTAACATCAAAACAACTCGCACTCTTACGTTTATCTACGACATCTCTAACCTGCAAATGAAGAAGAAACTCTGTGAAAGTGTCAATAAAATTTATTAAAATGATGAAAGAAAAAAATTGCTGATGATCAAATATTCAAAAGAAGTTTATATTACAGAAGAAAAAATAACAGCAATCACAACCGTTTAGGAGAAAGAAGTTTTTTTTTCCTTGTTCCAGACACTTCATTATTAAATGTTATTTACCGAATAATGTATAACAACAACAAGGATTTACGAAATAATAATAATTGGAGTTCATGAGTTGTGATTCACAGAATACTAACTTTAAAACAATATCCATGCAGTTATCTAACATACATACTAATTATTTTGATTACAGTTTCATAGATTAATTATTTGATTCTAGAAAATTAGGTGAAATGAGAAAGTTTAATCATTTGTTTATCATGTTCCCACTAATCAAAAGTCTATTTCAAATAAGACATTGTACTAATTGCATGAGCAAGAAGCAGCCAGCTGTATGGAGTAGTCTGAAATTATTTGTTGAACAGAGATAGAAATATAATAAGATTCAGTAAGTTCATGTCAAACAATGCTCAACATGCCCACCATTTTTCAGGTATAGAGGAAACTAATGATGGTCATTTTCACAATCATCTGGTCACTCTGTGTAAGGTCACCTACAGGAATAACACTCTGCAGGATTTGATCTTTTCACCATGGATGAACTGCTAATTTCCACAAACTGAACTGATGCACTGCCAACTTATAAGATGTTGTATTTCTACAGAGTATAAAATGGCAGTCCTAAAAACATGCACATCTTAATATCCATTATATATGTAAATATTAACTGGGGACAAATTTCATTATTTGTTAAGATGAACCCATTTTTTATTCATTGTGATGACAGGCACTTTGAAGAGAGGACAACCGAGGAGAAAGCAACAAAGACAACACAAATAATACACACATGAACAACATAGATCAATCTCTAATCAATAAGAAATTGTCTAGATATAAAACAGAAATTTGAACAAGATAACATGTAAAGACAGTATTCTGCAGTCCAATTTGAACAAAATCCTAAGTAATTTAGAAAATCCTTCTGTTCGAACCAGAGTACTTACATGGCTTCAATTAAGTTTAGGAAAATGCATTAAGAATAGAAGTACATTTCTTGTAATTTTAATGAAAAGGCTCTGATATCTTTGCTCAGCAAGTCTTTCATTAGAGTTTTCTATTATAGTTTATAATTATTCACCAATGTGACTCAATCAACATAACATATGATATAAATGGGCTGTTTCTTTCTATAATGGACGATATGGAACCCGTGATATCCTTTTCAGCTGATGGATTACTGATAAATCCTATAAAAATGAAGTACTCCAACTACTTCACAAGATTTTGAAAGACCTACATGATTTCTTCAAAATTCAAAGCGAACATGTGCATACCTCATTTCAGAACACATCATATTGTATTTGAAGTGTAGGGTTCGTAGGTATATCTACAAAGTGATCTTGTGTCTGAATCATCTTGTTCTCTCTCACAAAATCTTTCATCTAAGGGAAATCTTATACATTTTGGTGAACATATCCTCCAATATATATGTACAGTGACAATTTAATGGAAAAAATGAAGCAACATTACTACTTTCATTTTGTTTTTTAATAAGGAATTTAGGCATGCCTTTATTAGTAACATATATGGCTATACAGCTGCACCGTCTAGTCTTGTACCAGAAGAGAGTACACCTTCAGGTGATGATGCCCCCTTCTGTATTATTTGTGGAAATAAGATAACTGAAATAGACTGATCATATCTTTTATTTCTAGTGGGATACGAATAAAATTGACTACAAGATTGCAACATCTGGTGATAATCAAATTGACCCTGCTCATGGAGTGGCTTTGACCCTGCTCATGGAGTGGCTTTACCAAACCACCTTAATCTCGCAGTTGTTCCTTTTGGAAAAACCAAACCTTAATATCTCTCTCTCTCTCTCTCTCTCTCTCTCTCTCTATATATATATATATATATATATATATATATATCCCCTCCCTCTGTTAAGGATGCGGTTGAATGTGTTAGGAGTGCGCATGATCAAGGATGAGGATGTATCAGTGCCTGTATTTCATTTTAATTCTTGTATCTGTATTTTATGCCTTATGCGCGTGTTTTTTTAATAAGGGAGGGAGCGGAGAGTAGTAGGCACATGCGTAGCACGTGCTATTCAGCTGTAACAAACTCAACGATTTCTCCCGCCAATTGTAATTAATTCAACTGCCTATAAAAAGGCAAGTGATCCATGGTAATAAATCAAGTAATCTTTGACAGTAATTCCTTCCTGAATTCTCCATCTTCAACCTCAAGTTCATCGCCATGGGTAAAAGCAGACAAGCTCGACTTCCTGGACCTGACAACGTGGTATCAAAGCCAAACGCCGCCAGCGATGAGCGCGACGTAGGGAGCCCGGTGGTGGTGTAATCGAGAGTGGAGACGCTCGAAAGTCAATTCGCCTCGGTGCAAGCTCAATTGGAGATTGTAGCCGAGCAGTTGAAGGAGATAGCCATGAAACAAGCTCAAGGAATTCCCTCGCCTGTTCTTTCAAGGACAAATCGAGAGGTAACGAATCGAAACTCAAATTCTTTCAATTCAAGGGTTCGTCAGGACCAAATTGGGATTCTTCGAACTTCGTTCAAGGTTGAATTTCCACTCTTTCATGATGGAGATTCAACGGAGCGGATCTGTGGAGTTGAGCAATTTCTTGATTTTTACAAGGTCGATGGAATCTCAGAGTTGAAATTGGCTTCAATAAACCTCAAGGGCAAAGCAGCTCAATGGTTTAGAAGACACGTTCGATCCAAGAATCGATCCCCTACATGACCGGAATTTGTTGATAGCTAATCACGAGGTTCTGTCCTACAATTTTCCAAGATTGTGAGAGAACATTATCCAGATTACAACAGAAGGGGGATCTTGAAGTTCACATTCAAGAATTTGATCACTTGTCCAATTTTGTTGAGGATTTGACTGAGAAGCACTTCTTGAGTACATTCGTAAGTGGTTTACGTGATGAGATTAAATGGGATGTGAAATCTCAACATCCTATAAGTGTAAATGAAGCGGTGGGGTTAGCAAGAGGATATGAAGAGATTTAGCAGCTATCAAGAAAAATTTTAGATCTCCATTTGTTCCTCTATTACAACCTGCAATGTCTGCTAGTGCTACTCAAACTTCTAGAACTCAAGAAGGGAAGTCAGTCCGGCAGGGCTACCAAGATTATTGCAATCTCATGAATTTAGGGGAAGGAAGGAGAAGGGTCTTTGTTTCAATTGCAATGAAAAATATACCAACGAACATTGGTGCAAAACTCAAAAAATATGTTTTCTTGAAACTATTGAGGATGATGATGAAGGGGAGTTTGCTATAGAAGTAGAACTTGTGGTTCCAATAGAGAACCAAAGTCCCCAACCAAAAATCTCATTTCATGCTTTAGCAGGATCTCAAGTGTATCCACAAATGATGAGGGTGAAGGGGAGAGTAAATGGTAAAGAAGTCCATATATTGATCGACACTGGATCAACTCATAATTATCTAGATCCTCTCACTGCAGTCAAAGAAGGGTTGGAGATCAGGCAGGATCCTAAGTATAGAGTGACAGTGGCTAATGGTCAATCAATGTATAGTGATGGGAAGGTTGATATGGTGAAATTCATTGTGCAAGGAGTGGAATTGGTTGCTGAGGTGTTGCTCTTGCCTTTAGGACATACAAAAATGGTTCTCGGAGCTCAATGGTTGAGAACTTTGGGTCCAGTAACATTAGATTTTAGTCGTATGACTATGGATTTCAGATTGTCATGAGTTCTCAAGTGATTGCATGCAAATATCATTCATCTACAGTGTTCTAAATGGCATCTGCCTCGAACGCCTAGGCACTCAGATGAAGGAGAACGAACCGCCTTTGCATTAGGCAGTGGTCTAAGCGGTTAGAGGCGATTAAGCGACCGTCTTGTTGAGTAGGCGCCCGTGGCGCCGATCAAGCGTCCGCCTGATGTCCAATGCTCAGGCGTTTTCTATTTTTAAAAATTTTTAATATTATAAAATAACACAAAAAAAGAGAACTACTACAAATATTATAAAATAATGCTCAGGCATTTTCTATTGTTGAGTAGGCATTTTCTATTAATCTGTTACATAATATATATGGATCTTTAATAGTAGTGGAATTGTTTTTACTTTTTTTGTATTATTGATAATGGATTGCACATATTACACCTATTATACATTAAAATAGCACATGTTACACATTACACATTGGCATATTGCACATATTACAATTGGACAGTTGTTTTTTTTTAATTGCACGAGGAAGTTTTTTTTATGCATAAACGCCCTTTAATTACACAATTACACAAGAACATGATGAATATTTACAAATGGATTGTATGATTATACTTACGATTAAAGAATAGGGGCTAAAATTAACTAAATCGGCAAAATAAATTCAATCGCCTAGGTGTTGCCTAGGTGCCGCCTAGGCACCCTAGGCGCTAGGCACCCCTTGACCGAATTGCCACTGCCTAATGCCGTTTACAACCTTGTTCATCTATATAAAGCATCGGGTCATGTTTGTCAAGCTTTCATGTTGCAGTTGCAAGCACCTAATGGTATAGATGAATATTATTCTACACTTCGTCGGGCTGAACAAGTTACTCAGATTAATGGGGATATTCAACAAGTATTGAATAAATTTCCTGAGGTTTTTGCAAATCGTTCCACCCTGCCTCTGCCAAGACTTATTGACCATCAGATACCACTCTTGCCAAGTTTGAAACATGTTTGCATTCGGCCTTACAAACACCTTTTTTATCACAAAAACGAGACTGAGAAGGAAATTAAGGAGATGCTGAGCTCTGGGTTGATTAGGACTAGTAATAGTCCATATGCTTCCCATGTGATTCTGGTTTAAAAGGCAAATGGAAGTTGGCGTTTGTGCATCGATTATTGAGAACCAAATTCTCAGACAGTGAAAGCCAAGTTTCCTATTCCGGTAATCGATGAGCTCCTCGATGAATATGGTGAAAAATTCTTCTCCATAATTGATTTGAAACCCGGTTACCATCAAATAAGAGTGAATGAAGGTGATATTCACAAAACTACTTTTCACACCCATCGGGGTCATTATGAATTTGTGGTTATGCCGTTCGGCCTCACCAATTGCCCGCTACTTTTCAATGTTTGATGAATGATGTCTTTAAGGAGTACCTCCGAAGATTTATCTTGGTATTTTTTGATGATATCTTGGTCTACATTAATACTTGGGAAGAGCATTTGTAGCATCTGGCTCTCACATTACAAGTTCTGAGTAAAAATCAATTGATCGCCAAAGTTAGTAAGTGTAGCTTTGGACAAACTTAGGTTGGGTACTTAGGTCACATTATTAGTGACCAAGGTATTGATGTTGATCCAGCCAAGATTGCAACAGTTAAGGAGTTGCCAGAACCTTCGACAGTAAAGGAATTGCGGGGTTTTTTTAAGACTCACTGGTTATTATCGCAAGTTTGTGCAAAACTATGGACCTATAGCAGTTCCTTTAACCCAACTCTTGAAGAAAATTTCTTTTTAAATGGAATGTTGCAGCTAGTGAGGCGTTTAAGCACCTCAAAAGTACATTGCTTACAACCCGTGTTTTACAATTACCTGATTTCTCAAAGGACTTTGTCCTTGAAACTGATGACTCGCAGTATGGTATTGGGGCTGTGTTGATGCAGGATTTTTCATCCCATTGCATATATGAGTACGGGACTCAAGGGCAAGGCTCTCCGCTTATCTACTTATAAGAAGGAGGTGTGGGCTATTCTCGAAGATGTTAAACAATGGCAACAATATCTACTGGGTAGAGCATTTGTGATTAAGACGAATTAGAAGAGTATAAAGTTCATTTTGGAACAAAAGATTAACACGAAAATGCGGGAGCGTTGGTTTTGGAAGCTTTTGGGATTCAATTTTACCGTGGAGTACAAAAAATGGAAGGATAACCTAGGCGCAGATGCATTGTCACGCAGGGTTACTCAGGAAGGGGAATTACATGAGATCACATTTGTGGTACCTCAGTGGTTGGATGATGTCAAATCCATGGTACTTCAGGATGAATACTTTGTTCATTTGCAGGATAAGCTAGATAAGCATGAAATTTCTTCTGATCATTACAAGGTCTAAGGAGGAGTTTGGTACTTTCGAGGAAGAATCTTGCTTAGCCATACTGCTCATATTAAGAAGCTCATCTTCTTAGACAACCACTCATCTGCTCTTCGGGGTCATTCTGGTTTTCACAAAACCTTGCACCTCATTCAAAGGTCCTTTATTTGGCAGGGTATGAGTAAGCAAATTAAGCAAATGGTGCAGGAGTCTCACTTGTCAGAAAAACAAAAGTGATACTGTGGCTCTTGCGGGTTTGTTACAAATCTATTCCTAACCACGTTTGGGAAAACATTTCGATGATTTCATCGAAGGATTGCCTAAAAGTTGTGGCAAGTCAGTGATTATGGTGGCTGTGGATCGACTGTCTAAATACGCCCATTTTATCGGTCTTTCTCAACCTTTTACTGCTCAGGTTTTGGTTGAGCAGATCAATCGTTTACATGGGATGCCATGCAGTATAATGAGCGATCGTGACCCATTTTTTGTTAGCAGTTTTTGGCAAGAATTTTTTAATCTGCAAGGAAGTTGATGCTCTCGATAGCGTACCATCCCCAAACCGATGGTCAAACAGAGATCATTAATAAATCAGTGGAAATATATCTTCGTTGCATGTGTGGATTGAAGCAGCGGGATTGGGTTCATTGGCTTAGGTGGGCAGAGTTTTGGTTCAACACTAATTGGCATTCTTCTACAGGATTACTCCCTTTCAAGCTCTTTATGGTCACCCACCTCCCACTCCGCAGCATTATGTGATAGGCACTACTTCACATTCCGATGTTGTTTATGTTTTGCTGCAGCGAGATGAGGTTTTACAGCTATTAAAAGATAGCATTAGCATTGCTCAAGAGATAATGAAGCATTTCGCAGACAAGCATCGCACTGATAGGGAGTTCTCGGTAGGAGATTTAGTGCAGCTGCATCTGCGGCCATATAGACAGTCTTCTATTCAAGGTTCCCTTCCTTGCAAGTTGTCATTGCGGTATTTTGGCCCATATATGGTGTTGGAGCGTGTAGGGAAGGTGGTGTACCAACTGGAATTGCTTGCTTCCGCTACCATTCATCATGCGTTTCATATATCTAAGCATAAGAAATCTAATGGTTCACATCTTCATGTTATTTCTGTGAGTCTGCCTTCTTGGTGGGATGAGGGTTATCTGAGCTTGTTCTTGAGCACATTTTGCAACACCAATTTTTTAAGAAGGATAATCGAATGGGTGTGCAGTTGTTAGTAAAGCGGAAGGGGCTCAGCGAGGATCAAGCTACCTGGGTGGATATTGACGAATTGCATAAGAGTTTTCCTAGCTTCGAACTTGGGGCAAGTTCAATTTAAGGGGAGGGGAAGTTGTTAGGATGTGGTTGAATATGTTCGAAGTGCGCATGATCAAGGAAGAGGATGTATCAGTGCTTGTATTTCATTTTAATTCATGTATCTGTATTTTATGCCTTATGCGCGAGTTTTTTAAATAAGGGAGGGAGCGGGAGTGAGTGGAGAGTAGTAGATACGTGCGTAGCACGTGCTATTCAGTTGTAACAAACTCAATGATTTCTCTCGCCAATTGTAACTAATTCAACTGCCTATAAAAAGGCATGTGATCAATGGTAATAAATCAAGTAATCTTTGACAGTAATTCCTCTCTAAATTCTCCATCTTCAACCTCAAGTTCACCGCCATGGGTAAGAACAGACAAGCTCAACTTCCTGGACCTGACACCCTCCTTTCGTCCTCTCTCATGAATGTGTTGATACCAAGATATATATATTACACGAATAAATGTATATGTGTATGGGTGTGTGCACCAGATACTAGAATTCATTAAGAATTACACGCAATTGCATCAAACTTTACCCTATAAATTTTTTTGGAACTGGTTTCCAAATGAAGCACAAACCCTAATAATAATTTGAAAAACAACATGAAGAAATTAAGTTAATTGATTAAGCATGATGAGTGACTAATCTAAGCCACTAAATTGAAAAAAAAAAGACAAGAAAAGACAGTGATTGATAGTGGGAACGAGAGAGAATGAGCAATACCTGAAGGAGAACGATACGGGCGAGAAAGATGGGGAGCAGCGGCGTAGGGAGAGCGACGGCGCAGAGGGGAGGTCGACGGCGGGGATTAACAACAAGAGATGGATTTGGATCAGAAATTGGGGGATTAGGCTTTGGATTTAGATTAGGGTTTGTGAGAGGATTGGGTTTGGGTTTTGGGTTTGGATCAGAAAATGGGGAGGAGTTGGAGGAGGGATCGGAGATGGATTTGGATCTCTGAGGTCGATTTTTCCTTTTTACCCCTACCGATCCAGACTATTTTATGGTATAAAAATGGGATATTTTAGCAAATGCCCACATTCAAAATGTGAAATCTAGCATATACCCCCACTATTTTTAAAAATTAAGAAATACCCCTAGTTTGGATGGAATCGTTAAAATTCCGTTAAGTTAACTTATATGCATCACATGTAACATAGTAAAATGACCAAAATACCCCCAATAAATTTATTTTAGCAAATACCCCTATTCAGAATCTAAAAACTAGCATATACCCCCACTATTTTAAAAAAAGGGATATTTTAGCAAATGCCCCCATTCAAAATATGGAAACTAACATATACCCCCACTATTTTTAAAAACTAAGAGATACCCTTCATTTGGATGGAATCGTTAAAATTCCGTTAAGTTAACTTACGTGCATCACACGTGACACGGTAAAATAACCAAAATACCCATTACATAAAGTAAGGGTTTCTTGAAGCAAATCTGAAAAGAGAATGAACCGTCTCCTTTTCGCTTTGCAGATCCGTATGATTTTTTCTCCGATGGCCATCTACCCCACCTTGTTATATTAGGGTTTTTAAAGAAGAAATACCCCAACCCTAATCAGTCGTTGACTCATTGTAAGCATCTTCTCCACCTTGTTATATTAGGGTTTTTGATAGATTATGTTTGTTTGATCGTTTCAACTTGATCAATTTTGTGATGTTTTTTTCTGAATTCTTTTTTAAGGAAAATTGGTTGTAGGAAGAGCCATGAATTTTTGAAGGTTCGCATCCGAATAATAAAAATATAAACAAAATAATAGAACAAAGATTCAGATGCATACCTTCTCGAATTCATGGCTCTTCCTACAACCAATTTTCCTTAAAAAAGAATTCAGAAAAAAAACATCACAAAATTGATCAAGTTGAAACGATCAAACAAACATAATCTATCAAAAACCCTAATATAACAAGGTGGAGAAGATGCTTACAATGAGTCAATGACTGATTAGGGTTGGGGTATTTTTTCTTTAAAAACCCTAATATAACAAGGTGGGGTAGATGGCCATCAGAAAAAAAATTATACAGACTTGCAAAGCGGAAAGGAGACGGTTCATTCTCTTTTCAAATTTGCTTCAAGAAACCCTTACTTTATGTAGTGGGTATTTTTGTCATTTTACTGTGTCGCGTCTGATGCACGTAAGTTAACTTAACGGAATTTTAACGATTCCGTCCAAACTAAGGGTATTTCTTAGTTTTTAAAAATAGTGGGGGTATATGCTAGTTTCCATATTTTGAACGGGGGCATTTGCTAAAATATCTCTTTTTTTAAAATAGTGAGGGTATATGCTAGTTTTTAGATTTTGAATAGGGGTATTTGCTAAAATAATTTTATTGGGGGTATTTTGGTCATTTTACTGTGTTACATGTGATGCACGTAAGTTAACTTAACGGAATTTTAACCATTCCATCCAAACTAGGGGTATTTCTTAGTTTTTAAAAATAGTGGGGGTATATGCTAGTTTACACATTTTGAATGGGGGCATTTGCTAAAATATCCCTATAAAAATTTTCTAAATTGCCGTAGTAGCAGAGCTTTTTAATAATGTTAGTCATAGCTATGAGTAAATTTAAAATTAGTTAAAGACAGTGTATCCTTCATAAATGCTTTTATTGATTATTTTTAATAAAAGCATGGTAAGCATGGTAAGAGTATCTGCAGTCGTTGAATGTAAAAATATGGATATATGGATAAATGAAAATAGAAATCTAACTTTTGCTGCAGTCGTTTAAAGCTATTGTTTAGCTTTCTATCTTAAAATTATAAGCGACGGCACATGAAGTGCCGTCGGAGAAAAAAAAAATTTAAAAACAATAACTTTTGTGAGACGGCACTCGAAGTGCCGTTGGAGCGCGAAAATAAAAAATTAATAATAATAATTGGAGCGACGGCACGTGATGTGCCGTCGGAGAAAGAAAAAAAAAAAAATCCACCTGGAAGGAGGGACGGCACATGAAGTGCCGTCCTACAGTGAAGGGAATTTTTTGGTGTAGGAGGATTTTTTTAAGAATGACAGTGAAGTGCTTTATTTATATAAGAGGGTTTTTTTAATTCCTTTTTTGGCGATTTTTATTTGGAAAAATTAAATTATTTTTCAAGGGACGGCTCAAGTGCCGTCCGACGAAAAAAAAAAAATTTGTGGGCCGGCACTTCAAGTGCCGTCGCTCAAATATGGATAAAAGCTATATCGATTCTCATTTATAGCAATCGACTGTAGCAAAATATCGATAATATGGATATTTGGCAAACGAGTGCAGCGTGTTTTTTAGCCAAATATCCATATTATCGATATTTAGCAAACGACTACATATCACGGCCCAGGTCTGCCGATCTTGAGCATAATTTGGCGGCCTACTTTTAGCGTGCTATAGCTTCGCATACGCCTAGTGTTTGTTAATCGTCTTTCCTATACGGTCTAAAGAACATAAACCACGGCCCCACCATAGGGCATAATCTCACCAAAGTGTTATAGCTTTGTTGGTACTCTTGAATCATGGGCAACCTAATATATACACTTAGTCATCTTATTTTACCACCTACGTGGGACTAAACTTCCTATTACTTGTCTACCTTTCATTCAAGTATTTCATCAAACACTTCATATGCATACACATTTATTCGGGTGTTTCATTAAACACTGTATGTGCATGCTATGTATGCACACAACCTATCTAGAAATCTGGGGTATTATATTCAACCCCCCCCCCCCCCTATCGTCTTCGCTAAGCTCGAACTCATGCCACAACCCATCTAGAAATCTTGGGTATTATAATAAAACGTTGTGTCTTGCCTCTCAACTGAATTTGCTTGCCCTAACATTATCTCTTTGCATTACGCATTCATTTTAAACTTTTCAAATTTCCGCACAATTACCTTATTCACCACCCCCCCCCCCCCCCTCCAAGGATGATTTACAGTGGTATCAGAATGAGGTGCTCATTGTTGACTTAAAAGCTATAGCCGAAGGTCCAATTGCCGAAATCCCTCATTCCGATGACTAGTATTCATCAGAATCATCCAACTCAATGGGTCAAGCATTACACGCTCACCTTACTTTGATGGAAAATGCTTGATGTGTGGAAGGTCTGTATGTCTCATTTTTTGCAAATGTTTGGTGATGAAGTCTAGAATGTATGCTTCAACAAAATAGTTATTCTCGTCAATGATGGAAAGAAGTCCTTCCCGAAAGTAGAACTTGAACTAAAGAATGTCAATTCCAAAGCCATGACATCACTATATGCAAGCTTGAATTATGAAAAAACTCATGCGATGTGAACGTAATTGCAAAACCGCATCAAAGGTACAAGCAGAAGTTACTTTATTTTATTATAAGATTGGTATGTTTCGCATGCTTCCAGGTAAACTCATCGCGGCGAGCCCCTACAAAGAGGGCAGCACGACCGCTTAAGGCTATTCTTCGGGTGGGAAGGCCGGGCTTGCTCAGACCCCCCGAAATACAAAAAATGTCAGGGGGAGCAGCGTATAGTGTCAAGCACGGACGCACACACCCAAAGAATCAATAGAAGGGAAGAGGTGATGTGATCGAATCGAACCCATTGCTCTTGATTCCCGACCTAGACAAGTCCAGTTCGAATTCTATTATGTAAGGCTTATCTTTTCCATGACCATAGGTGACGAAAGCAAGGCAAAGTGGTGGCTCCAGTACAGACTGTGATGAAACCCCTAATAGATGAAGACTAGAAATTGCTGAATCAACTGCTCCTCCATAATGGCTGGTAATACCACTTAAAGGCGGATAGACCGTCCACCCAGTACCGCTACCCACTTCTACTAAGGCTGGGCTTAATAGGAGCAAGAGACTTGGTGGTAACAACCAGAATGATATATTATTTGATCGTGGAAATGCCATGTCAGGTGCACCTATCAGAATCGGAGCTCAGCTTCGCACAACATAGGGATTGGCATGCTTTCGGGAAGAACATGGAATGGCAGAGGATCCAGCATGCAGGACACGACGATCATTAGAAATTCACGAATTAGAGATGTTGTAATGTACTCTTTCCTATAACTTCTCATACCAGACCAACCCACTGAAATGCAAATAGGGATCAGAAATGTAGGCCTTTGACCTACTAACTACAACTATAGCAGGGGCATCCTCTCACTCTAACGAGCAAGTACACGCGCAAGTAAGCTAGTACACACGAGGCAAGCACGCTAACACTCCATTTGCTACTTTCCCTGCTTTCTAGCACAAGTACTAGATCAGATGTTGGCTACCTTTGATACAATCGCACATGAACTTGAAAGCTTAGGTAAAGGCTTGGACGATGACCAGAAGGTAAGAAAAATCATAAGCTGTCTCTCCCCATAATGGGATATCAAAGTTGCCGCCTTGAGGAAAACACAAGAAGAAAAAGGGTTCAATTACTACACCTTTCAGGGTAAACTTAAGACCTACGAAATGGAGATGGCGGAGACAAAAATGTATAAACATAATATTGAGATCATAGCCAAAACTCAGGAGAATACCATTGCTTTGAAAGTTGTGTGCCACACCACTCGAACTCAGACTCGGACAACGAATCTTCCGACGATGACATTGCGCTTCTAGCAAAACAATTCAGTAAATCTCTCAAAAAGCAAAAATATGGTAGGTACCAAGGAGGGAGAGACAAATGTAAACACAAAGCATGCTACAAATGCAAGAAGCTTGTACATTCATGCAAATTGCTTTTTTGAATCAAGATAAGAATAAATCACACAATACAAACTCAAACTACAAAAAGAAGGTGTTGAAGGCAGCTTGGCTTGACTCCTATTCAAGCAATAATGAAGACGATCAATATGAGCGAGCAAACATGGGATTCGCATTTATGGCTCTTGGAGATGATGAGGGGCAATCATCAATTCAAGAAGAGATGATCGAAAAAACAGTTATAATGAACTATGTGAAATTGCTACTAATTTAAAAGATTATATAAAAAGGTAAGTTGTGAACTTAAGTAATATAAACAAATGTCTAATGGATTAAATGACTAATGCGTTGCTAAAAATGATTGTAATCCATGTTTCCCATTTCTTGTATTTTTTGTGTATTTTCTTTTCCGTGAATTTTCTGTATTTAAAACTTTTGTAAATCATTTTTCCGCTTTCAAATTATTTTTGATAAAATGTATTCGTGGATCTCATATTAGAAATCTATTTTTAATCAATAGTTTTATTTATAACTAGTTCTCAATGATTGTTATAATACAAATCTTTTTATTATTATTGATTATTATGTTTAAGTGTATGATTATTATTGTTATTTTTTTCTTTTACCATTGATTCTTAATTTAAAACCTATCTCTATCGATAATTGTATTGTAGTATTCAAATAAATTTTATATTGTAGAACAAATATATTTTTGTTATATAATCCTACTTTGTATTAGTTAGTTTATCTTCTTAATGGATTTTCTATACTATTGGATTGATGTATACCATGGTTTTATTGATTATTATTTATTTATTATTTTTATTTAAAACCCTATTTTCCTTGTTGGATTTCAAAGGAAATACCCAAAACCCAATACCCATCCTTTTATTGGATCTTATACCATCTAAACCCAAAACCCATTCTCCTATTGGTTTTTCTACCCAAATACCCAAAACCCTATACTATATAACCCCATAAACCCTAACATAACAACCCTACCCCACTGTTCATTCAGCCGCCAACCCTCTATTCCCTGTTCATCGTCATCATCCCTTTACCCCACTCTCGACCTCTTCCCTTGTGCCCCTCGACGACTGCACCGCGCCAGACAACCCCCTGGTGCACCTTCCTGCCTCGTGCCTCGGTCACAGCCCCGTCTACCTTTTCTCTTCGACAGTCGTCGAAGCATCGCGATCTCACCAGCATCCCACCATGGCCGCCTGTGCCCCCTGGCCGCGTCACTTGCATCGCCAACTCCTTCCTCCTGCGTCGCACCCCACCGCACCGCACGAGTGCAACGCCGACAGCCCAGATGCCGATGACAGCAACAACGCCATCATCCCATCGCCACTGTCCTGACATACTTGTGCTGTCCCCATCGACAGCCAGAGCCAGCAGCCAGCCTTGCCGCCGTCTGCCGCCTACAGCCGCTAGCCGCTCTCGTGCGTCGCAGTCGAACCAAGACACAACCGTGGATGTATTTGCTATTGATCAAGTTGTGGTGGCTTTGAATGTGAGCCTTCCGATCGTCATTCATCACGATCACGATCATCGTCTTCTTGATCCGTTGATCTCGGCCGTTGATCGCATCATCATCATCATCAAGATCTTAATCTCACATGATCTAAGAGTCACAACCCTTCGTTGATACACTTATTCACAACTAGTAAGATTTTGATTCATTTCATACAAAAAGTGTTCTAGTTGGTTTTTGTTTCTGTCCTGCCTTGCTGTTTTGACCCCGATAAAACCAAAATCTGAACTTGAGTCCTGAATATAAAATATAGTCCTAAGTGTCTAGTTGTTAATAACATCCCGAATTTTTGAATTTCGAGTTACAGTTTAAGAGATATCGCAGTTTTACTGCTACTGTGTTGGTAGTCACAGATTCACAAAAACTGCTGCACCATCTTTAGTTTACAATTATTTTAACTATGCTACCAGTAAGTAAATGACCTGAAATTTTGCATGCTATTACTGGACACCCTAGAGAACATTCTCTATTTTTCTCAGAATTAATGGATAATGTTTCAACCCTATTTCATGTGTATAAACTCAGATTCACAAATTTTGGCTGAACACAAAAGCTGTATAGTTTGCTGTTTTGACACATGTTACCACAACTTTTATGTACCTTAATTATATGCGTTGGAACCGGGCAGGAGTCTAGTTTCTAGACCTTCTAACAGATCCATATTTGCTATCTTGTAGCAACGAGAATCGCAGTTTTGGTGCAGCAACGTCATGCTGTCCAAATTTGAGATTTTCGTTGTTCTTCATACTTTGATTTATTTTGACCCTCGAACATGTATCCTACCTAGCCTAGACTTGTCCCATATTCTTGATTATGTTTGCTTGACATGTTTCGCACACTTTCATACTTGCATGATGATAATAATAAATAACAAGTCGGGATTTAAGGGAAAGACCATAATAGTGGACAATATAGGTAAGTGTACTCGGAAGGGACCTGTGTTTCTCATGATTTTACGTTAAATGGAACTAAGTGCTACGTAGAACTAAGTGTCACGTTATGGGTGACGGGGGCCACCTCTAGAGACTACGGGGGCCACCTCTAGAGCCCATTATATGATTACATGATATGTATTTGCGGTCATATGGAACTAAGTGTCACGTAAAAACTAAGTGTCACGTCATGGGTGACGGGGGCCACCTCTAGAGCCTACGGGGGTCACCTCTAGAGCTCATGGTTTGATCACATGCTTGTATTTCCTACATCACATGAGTACACCGCCCTATAAACTCCATTACTAGGCCTAAACGAAATTGCATTGACTGTAGCGACCATGTGATAAAAGGATGACACATGAAGTGCTACCTAGATAGTAATAACCACAAGACTTGATACATGAGACTTGAACATGATACATGCTTACTTGATACTAGATTATATGATACATGAGACTTGATACTTGTACTTGACAACTTGACACTAGACTTGAGACGTGTTACTTGATACTTGTCACTTGACGCAAGATACCATTACATGTTCACTAGCCACTTGATCTACTATTAGTATTTGTTACCCAACATGGTCACTTGAGTTGTCTTTCTGCAAGTTAGTTTCTGAATCCCCACTACTTGTTTCTTGATTCCAAATCTTGTTCCATGTTACTTGTACTTGTTTTACTATTTTGTGGCCCTAACTTACACTAAGAGCGTTTCTCTTGTTTCCTCCATTTTCTTATTTTTATTATTATTAAACAGACTTTGGAGACGTGTTGCCTGCTGGAGTTGGTGAGCAGAGATTTTAGGCTTCAAATGGAGAAAGGACATGCTTAAATTATTTATTCTCTTTGAGTTATTTATTTCTTGCTACTTAAAACTTGTAACGAGCTTATGTTCCCGAGTTTTATCTTTTGATCCAGACTTGAAAACTATTTGGATATTATTATTTGTTTCAATTGTTTTCTGTTGCTTAATAAATTATTCATGCATGTTTGGTTGTGTATACTTGTTATATTCTTATTGTGATGCTGAGTCGATCCTACAGCTTATAGATGATGTTAAAATTATTCGCTGGGCTTCATCACGCGCTATTCCGTGTTTTTGGGAAGCGGGGCATGACAATGATAATTGAAATATGCAAAAAAATTGGTTATTGAAAAAATTAAGTCATTTAGAAAAAATCATGATTTGTTAGTAGAAGAGAATAAACGTTTAAGAGAATAAATTCAAAAATCTGTATCAACAAATAATGAAAATCTACAAGTGATCCATGAGAAAACTGTTCATATTGCTAAGCTTACTACTGAACTTGATGACTTCAAAAAAAAATGATGAAATGGTGGAAGGTTGTGAATATGTCCTTGAACAAAATAGAAAAGTTGATTGTACATTGTTTAACCTGTGATGGAACACCAAAGATGATGATCGTACTAGAAAAAGGCTTTGTCATAAAATAAATGATCTCAAAAATATTATTGTAAAATACGAAAAGGGGCATACTTATTTTACCACAAAACAATCAAGGATGTCATATGATAAAAGAGGTATTTGTTACAGTAATTCACCAAAGCATCAAATTCCTAAGCAAACTTCACATACACATATGCATAACTATTCAAATGTGTCTGATCCAAAATATAGTCGGATTACATGCAATTATTGTTCTAAATTAGCACATGATTCTTATAATTGTGCCTTAAAAAGAAATACTAAATTTGTTTGGGTAAGAAAGGATGACATTGCAGGTTAGTCACAAATATGAGCACGAAAAGTCACTCTTACTAATCTTAATGTAGATCTGTCAACTTGTCAAGCCTAAAGATCGATGGTACCGTGATAGTGGATGTTCAATCATATATGCCCGGCAATAGTAAATACTTTGCATCACTAACAATGAAAAAAAAGGAAAGGACGTCATCTCCGGAGATAACAACATAGGTGCATCAACCGGCTCAATTGATGATGTTCTTTTGGTAAATTGCTTAAAACATAATCTGCTTAGTGTAAGTCAGTTGTGTGATAGAGACTATACTGTTACATTCGATAAGCGTCCATGTATTTGTCACGCCCTGCTTCCCAAAAATAATACGGATACGCGACTCAACCGAGCAAATGATTTGCATCATCCATAAGCTGTTCAGGAATCTTTACAACATCTCACAATATAATCAGAGTCGGAAGCGAAAGAGTCAACCACACATGCATAATTGAATTAATAAACCAACAAAATTTACTTGAAACAAAATGTATTAAGCTCAAATAAATCAGAATCTGGACAAGACAAAATCCGGGGTCACATCGCCCAAAATACAAAGTAATCATCCAAGTATCAAAATACATTATTCAAGGCAACAATAATAGTAATACTAATAAGCAAGAATCCAGCACTAATATCTCATTTTGTCAGTGCCGTCGGGCAGCTGACCATCCTGATCTGCAATTAATAATTGCAGGAGAAGGAAAGAGAAAACAAGTACCCGTCAATGCAAGTTACGGGCCACTTATAATGTAGGATACAAGTACATGGAAAAGGTAAACAAATAGCATGGAATAATGCATCAACAGTAATAACTAACATGAATCAGTAAAACAAAGTCAACTAGCATGGTATACTAACAGTACAAATGAATATGTCAAGTATAATGTCATATGGCAATTAACAGTGTCCAGTAACAGTAAGCTCAGTATATCAGTGCAACAGTATAACAATATCAGTCCAACAGTATCAGTCTAACAGTATCAGTCTAACAGTATCAGCAGTCTTGTGTGTATTACTAGCTAGGTAGCACCTCATGCGCCCCAAAATATAACACATGGTTGCTACAACAAACAATTTTGCTTTTAGATATCATAGTGGACCATAATGGGGCAGTGTACTCAGGTATCAGTAACAGTAGCAGTAGCAGTAAAATTAACAGTAACAGTAACAATATGGAACACTAGTTCCCTTCCAAGTATACATTTCCACATTTTCCACTACTAGATCTTTCCTTAAGAAACCCCAGCTTAATTACTTTTATTATGGTTATCGATAGACATGATAGTGCATGAAATAGTTTCAAATTATCATGGTATAATCAGTATTAGGTTCAGGAAAACAAATAAACATGCATAGATGATATACGGTCACATAAATGGGCAAAATAGTGTATGTTCATATTCAGGACAGCATGACAGTACAGTACTAAAATAGTGATTCCCGTTACTACAGAAATCCAAATCTAAATTCGTCAAAAAATCTGGAAAATAGACTTCCACAAAAATCCAGCGATTATATATAAGACATATAGTATTTCACAAAATTATAACTCAAAACTGATTTGAATCCAGAAAACACGTTCAGCCAGAAATCAGTCAATCGTATTCAATTATAGGAAAACAGCATTAAACTCCTCAAATAAATCCAGAAAAAATCTGGGTTAATCCTCTATATGTTTAGTATCAGAATTTAAAGTTTCATAATATTCCAGTAAAATTAGTTCAGTCAACAAAAATTAGACTACATCAAGAAACGATAGTTTGGCAAATATGGAATTCCCAACACTGCTGTATGAAAACTGTAATATCTTGCAAACCATGAAACAAAATCCAAATCCATCAAAGGGATATGAAAATAGAAAAAATAAGCTAACTTTTTTATTTCAAAAATATTTTCCATACAGTAAAAGGAATTAGGGTGAAAATACGATTCTTTACAGAACAGCGAGCAAAATACAACAAGTATAACTTTCATAAACAAGCATGAAACGGCATATAAAACTCATCAGTAAAATCCACCAAAATTCTGGGTAATCCCTAGATAGGTATAGAAATACTGTGCAAAGTTTCAGATCAAAATAATATATTTAAAACTAGTAACAAAATAGTTTAATCATCAAAATCATCAAGAACGAAATTTGGAAATAGAATACACCTCTGTAGTAAAATAGCCATAACTCACTCATACGAAAATAAAACCGATCAAGATCAGAGAGTTTAGAAAGAAGACAGATTTCTCAACAATTCATATATAATACAAAAATTAAGAATTCTGACCTTAATAGGGTCTAAAATACAAATCAAAACTAATCAACGATAATAACAAATTTTCTCTTGAAAACCAAACCATCATAAACCACACGAAACTCGTTCCAGTCACAATCAAACATGGTATACAGTCTACTAGGTGTTCAAATATCATGAAATAGAGTATATAACATATTCACAACTATCACATCACATGGATTTCATCAAACACATAATTTCACCTAATTATCTCACATATATGAATAGATCAAGAACGGTCAAACCTAGTTGTTTTCATGTCGATTTTTGTGTCGTGAGGCAACTATGGTCAAATAGCACTATAGAGACAAAACCCATCAAAGATAACACACACACGAGTTGTCTTTAGAACCCAACTACACTATAAGCGATATTTTTGACTTGTATCATACAAAAAGAATTTG
Organism: Hemerocallis citrina; assembly: GCA_017893485.1. Taxonomy (NCBI): domain Eukaryota; kingdom Viridiplantae; phylum Streptophyta; class Magnoliopsida; order Asparagales; family Asphodelaceae; genus Hemerocallis; species Hemerocallis citrina. The sequence goes on from CM030363.1 coordinate 212,893,768, forward strand.
AGTACAAGTTACTTGTCATAACCGAAGACGAAAACGATGAAAACCAAGAATAACGGGAACGAATCCCGGGAATGAACACAACGAGCAATGAACAAATCCCACGAACAAAAACCACGAACCAAGAACTCGAGATAACACGTGCAAATCTCCGTGCACGTGCAAACCAACCAAACGAGAGAAAGGTCGGGAGAACTTGGCAAGACAATGACCGTTGATACTGCAGTCAGCGAGGAAGGCCGGGAGGGGAGAGAGCGACGATGATGGCAGGGCACGGCAGTGGCTGGCGGCGTCGCTGGCTGCTGCGGTTGCTGTTGCGGGCACGTTGAATAGAGACAGCGAGAGAGAGAGATGGAGGACGGAGAGGGAGAGCTCGGGGATGGGTTTGGGTGCAAGGGTGCAGTGGGGTAATGGTGGATGGGTCGATCGGGGTATGGCGCATTGATGGTCGGGGCTTTGGTGATCGGTGAAGGCAGTAGTGGTCGGCAGCGGGTTGAAGGCAGTAGGGTTTTGTGGTGGCTAGGTTTTAGTGTATGGGTTTATATATAGGAAGAGTAGAAGGAGTTAGGGTTTAGGGTGAGAGGGTGACAGGTCGGGTAGGGTTAGTTAGTGGGTTTTGGGTATACAGGAGTAGTAGTAGTAGGAGATATGGTAATTAGGATTAAAATAGGATTTGGTAATCAATTGGGTTTAGGGATAATTATGAGGATCTAGTTTTAAAATTGCAAATAGGATTATCAACCATAGACTTAGGCAAAAGAAACCACGAGCACCAAAAACACGAGCAAAAGAATAGAGCAAGAATCCAATAAAGAGAAAAACGACAATCGATAAAGAACGAAGCAAAAAAACAAACAATCAGACACAAGAGCCCAAAATGAAATAAAATGAATATATATTGAAAACAACTCCAATATACGGTCCAAGAAAATACAAGAGAGTACAAATACTCAAGGAGAAGAAAAATACACTAAAAATACGGAAAACGAAAAACAGGAGTTACAGTATTGTTTTAGACAGTAAAAATTCTAGCTTACTTTCAGTTAATCGTTGCATTATGTTTATGTTTTCAATACTAATGATCTATTAAGGAAAAAAAAGCATGAAGTGTTTTGTAGCTAGGAATGAGGACGGATGGCTATGGCATCGACGACTGAGACATACAGAAATTTATAGTCCGAATAAGTTGGTAAATACAGAACTTGTAAGAGGCATTCCAACAATCCAATTCAATAAAGACAAGCCATATGATTTATGTCAATTCCGTAAACAAACCAAGAGTTATCACAAACTGAAGAAAATGGTAACAACTTCTCGACCTCTTGAACTTTTGCACATTGATCTATTTGGTCCATCTCGTACACATAGTATTGGAGGTGCATGATATGCATTTGTAATTGTTGATGATTATAGACTATTTACTCGGGTTACTTTTCTGTCACAAAAAGATTAAACTCCTATTGTTTTTAAAAAATCGTGTTGTCGAGTTGAAAATGAGAAAAGTCTTTACCATCATAACTATTCGTGTGATCATAGTGGGGAATTTCAAAATGAACTCTTCACAGATTTTTGTGATAAAATATGAATAAAGCATGAATTCGCTTGTCCTCCCACCCCTCAACAGCATGGGGTAGTTGATAGAAAAATCGATCTCTTAAAGAAATGTCTCGTGCTATGCTTAGTGAACATAACGTACCTAAATCTTTTTGTGTTGAAGCTGTCAATACATCATGTTACACTACAAACCAATTAATTATTAGAAAACATCGTGAAAAACATCTTTTGAATTAAATTATGATAAACGTCCAAATCTAAGTTATTTTTGAGTGTTTGGATGCAAAGGTTTTATTTTAAACACTCAAAATAACCTAGGGAAGTTTGATCATAAAAGTGATGAAGGTATATTCTTAGGATATTCTCTAACTAGTAAGGCATATCGTGTCTTCAGTAGAAGAAAACACGTTATTCAAGAGTCTATTGATATTATTTTTTTATGAAACTAATCTTCTTGCAAAAGAGATAAGATATTGCATGTTGTTGGTGATGATGTGACAAGTGTTCATATGGAGAAAATACATATTCAAACTGAAAAGAAGTTGCAAGAAGAAGCAGAAAACATATCAACAACTCAACTATTAATGTCGAATTACCTCCATAACTAGAAGGCACTAACAACATAAATGAGCAACCATTGGAAGAGATGGAACCATTAGAAATGACTATGTTGAAGAAGATGACGAAAACAAACAAATACTTTCACTCCAACTCATACCAAAGAAAAACGTCCTGCATGGAAAATTATGTCTAGTCACCCTCCTAAAATCAATATGAAGAAACATGTCAAAGTGTGTAACTTCTCATAGTCAAGCGAAGAATTTTATGTGTTTTTTTTGCATTTATTTCAATAATATTGAACTTAAAAATATTAAGGAGGCCTTGTAATACAATGACTGGTGATATGGCTAAAAATGGGATTAAATCGGAACCGTCCAAATCGGGCGCGAATCTTAAAGCCTAGCGGCAAAATGGTAATTTCACTCCACAAACGGGTCTGAAGTGGGTCATGGGTCTTCTCCCCAAAGACCCAATAACCCACGAACGGATCCACCTCAACTGGGAACGGGTCCCAACCCGAGATAAACCCGGTCCAGCATGATAGAATTAGGGTTTCTGATTAATACTAATCAATGGCCCTGATTCACATCTATCCTTTCACAGGGGATTAGGGATTACATTCCTAATCTGATCACAGTGATTACATTCCTAATCTGACCCCAACGGCGGCTATAAATATCCCCCATCCACCACCATTAAGAGGTAATCAATCTTTTGCTAGTTTACGCTCTCTCATAATCTTTTCTGGTTATTGACTTGAGCGTCGAAGGGTGCGTAGCTGGGATCCAACCCGGTGTCTCGCACTTTTTGCAGGTGAACGGCGGGAGTCAACGGCCAAACTCCGGCGGAACAGGTTTCAGATTTGCTATTTAAGTTTTCCAAGAATCCACAAATACTATCTGTTTGCCCCCACACCAGATTTAGCGGTAACAGATTGGCGCCATCTGTGGGAACAACAAATAGCAGCCCTTCCTCTTCCCGTCAGGTCAGACCTACCCAACCATGCCTCCCCGAAAACTTAGATCCAGGGGGTCCAACCGTGGACCTACTCCTCCTCAACAGCAAGAGGTCCTCCTCCAAATAGTCCAACAGCAGGGCCTCCCTCCTCAGCTCGACCAAGCCCCGCTGCAGGACCAACCTCCTCTTCAGAATCCTCAGTGCACTCGGGGTCAAACCGGGCCTCAGAATGCCAGTGCGGGGGGCTCCCGTCCCAATCCTCAGAAACAACCTCTTCAACATGATCACGTCTCCATGCACAACCCCTCAACTGATTCCATGGCATCTCACAATCCCCGTGCCTCCGATGACCTCCGCAACACCCTTAATAATCGACATAAGGAAGAGGATCTTCGCCGCCGTTTGGATGAAAGGCGAGCCCGAGAGGGAGTCTCCCACCAACAACGTCTAAATGAGCGATCTCCTCATCGCCGAGAACATAGGAGGTCCCCGCCACACCGAAGACAGAGAGAGTCCCCCGAGCACTATAGAAGAAGGCTTCGCTCACCGAGGGATGATAATGCTCCTATCACCCGAGCTGAATTCCAGCAATTCTAGGCAACCATTTTGCAAGCCATCCATCACCGACCCAACAATAATGATGCTCGGAGGGTTCCCACTCCTCCTCCGATCCAAAGTCCACGCCAACGTTCCCTAACTCCTCCTCCAGCTCCTAGCAACCCCCAGCACATTCCTAGTCCTCGCCACTCTCGGAGCTACCGTCGTCGTAGCCCCCGCTCTCTCTCGTATGAAGACGAGTCCGGAGGCTCGTTTGATTATCGTCGAAGGGATGACAATGTCTACCGTCGTCTCCACGAAATGGAGAGGCGCTTGGGTCAGCTAGACAGAGAAGAAGAGCTTAGAGGAAGGACCTTCCGTTTGAGCCGACCTCATTTCTCTCGAACCATCATGGAGGCGCCCGTTCCAATAGGCTTCAAGCCTCCACAATTCGAGACTTATTCCGGGGAGTCCGACCCCATGGACCACATCGAAAGCTTTAAGACCCTCATGCTAATCCACCAAGCTTTCGATGCTTTGCTGTGCAAGACCTTCCCCGCTACTCTCAAGGGTCCAGCCCGGGAATGGTACTCTCGCCTCGCCCCATCCTCAATATTCTCCTTCGAGCAATTCGAGACCCTCTTCGTCACCCACTTCGTGAGTAGCCGCCGAACTGAGAAGACCAGCATTTCGCTACTCTACCTCAACCAGAAGAAGGGTGAGAAGCTCAGAGACTATGTGAAAAGGTTCACCGCGGAAGCTAGGTCTATCGCTTCCCTCGACCAGTCGGTCGCTGCAGCAGCGTTCCAATCAAACATCCTTAATTCCGGCCTCCGCTCCTCCCTTGCCAAGAAGCCCCCGCAGAACTTCTCCGATCTCCTTCTCCGAAGCGAGAAGTATATTCGGGCCGAGGAAGCTGAGCACCGTCCCAACTTTGAGGGGCCTTCCTCTTGGTCCAAGCGAAAAGGAACAGAAGAAGGAGCCAAGAAGCTCTAGAAGGACAATGGCGGACAGCTCCGACCTCCCCCCAGATTCGAAAAGTTCACTCCTCTTAACGCCAACATTTCCACTATTCTCATGGAGGTTGAGAAGGAAGGGGTGCTACCCCCTGCCCCGAAAATGAATACCCCTGGCAAGAAAAGGGACAAAGAAAAATGGTGTCACTATCACCGGGACCATGGCCACGACACCAATGATTGTCGGGCCCTGAAGAACGAGATAGAAGCTCTCATCCAAAGGGGGCAACTGGCCAAATTCGTGAGAAAGGACCGAACCGACCTTCCGCCTCCTCCTCGGGGGCTAACAAGCGCCTCAAACAACGCGATGAGACGCCCGAATTCGAAGAGGAGCGTGTCCTGCACCTCATTCATGGGGGCCCGATGAGGGGCTCCTCCAACTCCTCTCGAAAGGCATTTATAAGAGAAGTTAATTCGGTTCGTGGCACACCTCCTCCTAAAGGCCTCGGAGTACCCGTCACATTCTCAGATGAAGACCTTGAGGGTGTCCGAACCCCCCATTGTGACGCACTTGTCATCAACCTCCATATGGCGAACTTTAAAGTAGAGAGGATCCTGGTGGACAATGGCAGCTCCGTTAACATCCCCTTCCTCGCCGCTTTCAAAGGTCTCAAACTATCCCGGGACAGACTTAATCCCGTCGGCTATACACTCCATGGGTTCACGGGAGTACCAGTGACTATTGAAGGGGTGATCACCCTCGATGTAACCGCTGGCAAAACTCCTACTACCCGAACGGAGCCGATGGACTTCATGGTCGTCGATGTCCCCACTGCTTATAATGTGATTCTGGGCTGACCCGGCCTAGCTGCCCTCGAAACCGTCCCTTCCGCTTATCACCTCAAGATGAAGTTCCCCACCCAGGCAGGATTAGGGGAAGTAAGAGGCAGTCAGGAAATGGCCCGCAAATGCTACATGACCTCTACTGAGGGTCCAGTCCTCTCCCTCAAAACTCTTGAAATCCCCCAAGATGGTGTCCGACCAACGTTTGAGCCATTGGATGAATTGGAGGAAGTGCTCTTCTCTGAGCAAGATCCGAGCCGCAAGTTCTTTATCAGCAAGACCCTCCCATCAGCCCTAAGTGCGGACATAGTTCGATGTATTAGAAAGAACCGCGACCTCTTTGCCTGGTCAGCCGCCGACATGCCTGGAATTTCTGAAGAGCTTGTCGTCCACCATCTGAGTGTTGCACCGGGTTCCAGACCGGTTCAACAGAAGAGGCGCAAATTTGCTCCCGAGCACCAACAAGCTATAAAAGAAGAGGTGGACAAGCTCCTCAAGGCTCGGTTCATACAGGAGGTCAATTATCCCGAATGGCTCTCAAATGTTGTGATGGTAAAGAAGGCCAATGGGAGTTGGAGAATATGTATCGACTTCACCGACCTGAATAAAGCATGTCCCAAAGATCCATTTCCTCTCCCATGTATCGACAACCTGATCGACGCAACTTCGGGCCATGAACTCCTCAGCTTCATGGACGCCTTCTCCGGTTACAATTAGATTCGTATGTTTCCCCCGGATATCCCGAAGACCTCCTTTGTAACCGATCAGGGCCTCTATTGCTACAGGGTAATGTCTTTCGGGTTGAAGAATGCAGGTGCCACTTATCAACACCTCGTCAACAAGGTTTTTCAAGCACAGATCAGCCGAAATATGGAGGTATATGTTGACGATATGCTTGTGAAGAGCATCCATGGGGCCGATCATGTGGCCGATCTGCAAGAGGCGTTCGATGTACTCAGGGAGCACGATATGAGGCTCAATCCGAACAAGTGTGCGTTCGAAGTCTCGTCGAGGAAATTCCTAGGCTTTATGGTCAGCCAGAGAGGAATGAAGCGAACCCCGAGAAGATCAAGGCCATACTGGACATGGCTCCCCCAAAGAATGTAAAAGAGGTTCAGAAGCTAACAGGTCGCCTTGCTGCCATAGGGCGCTTCCTTTCTTAGTCGGGGAAAAAGTGTCTTCCCTTCTTCAAAGCTCTCAGGGGGGCAAAAGGCTTCGAGTGGGGTCAACATCAACAAGACTCATTCGACCAGCTAAAGGCTTACCTAGTCAATCCTCCCCTCCTCAGCAAACCTATTCCCAGGGAAGCCCTCTACCTCTACTTAGCCGCCTCCGAGCAGACCCTCAGTGCTGTCCTCGTAAGGGAAGAAGATAAGACTCAAAAGCCCATCTATTACGTGAGCAAGGTACTTCGGGATGCCGAGCTCCGCTACCCAAGGATAGAGAAGATGGCATACGCCTTAGTCATGGCCGCAAGAAAGCTTCGCCCATATTTCCAGTTCCACTCGGTGGTCGTTCTTACCGACCAATCGTTGAAGCAAGTCTTTCACAAGCCAGAGACTTCCGGTCGTCTCATGAAATGGTCTATCGAGCTGAGCCAGCATGATATAACCTACCAGCCTCGGACCGCGATCAAGGCTCAGGCCTTAACTGAATTCATAGTTGAAAGCACCATTCTCGAGGTCAGTCAAGCGTCAAACGGACCTCCTATTTGGACAGTATATGTTGATGGACCCTCTTGTACCGAAGGGAGCGGAGCCGGGGTTATTCTGGTAGGCCCCGATGACTTCGTCCTCCAATACTCCCTCCGCATCAACTTCAAGGCCTCCAACAATGAAGCGAAATATGAAGCACTTATAGCCGGTCTCGGAATGGCTCGTAAGGCAGGGGCACAACACCTCCGCATATTTAGTGACTCTCAACTAGTCGTGAATCAAGTCTTGGGCGAGTATGAAGCGCGAGATGACCGAATGGCTAAGTATCTAGCCAAGGTCCAAAATCTCATGGCTCTCTTCGAAGAGGCGCTTATTCGGCGAATCCCGATGGAGGAAAATGCCGAAGCAGACGCTCTCTCCAAGTTAGCCTCTTCCTTCCCCAAGGTCTCGAACAGACCGTCTTAATTGAAGTGCTCCTGAAGCTGAGCATAGAAGGAGAAACTCCCAACTCCATGGAGTCGCTGCCGGTTCAACTTCAAGATAATTGGATGAAACCGCTGGCAGAATTCCTAAGGGATGGGCTCCTCCCCGAAGACCCTAAGGAAGCTCGCCGAGTCAAAACCAGAGCGGAGCGGTACACCATTGTAGAGGGGGTCTTGTACAAACGCTCCTTCACACAAATTGACGACAGACCTTATCTGAGGTGCCTCTCCCCCGAACAAGCCACATACGCCTTGCAAGAGCTTCACGAAGGCATAGGCGGAGTACATTCAGGGTCCAGGTCCCTTGCCCGAAAGGTGTTGAATTATGGATATTTCTGGCCTACCCTCTTACAAGACGCCGAGCGACATGTTCGGCAATGCAGCTCTTGTCAAAAGCACTCCAACATCCGTCGCCTCCCACAAGCTCGGCTCGCCACCCTATCAAGTCCTATCCCTTTCGCAATGTGGGGGATGGATTTACTAGGACCGTTCCCGCCAGCTCCCGGCCAACTCAAATTTTTAGTCGTGGCGATCGACTACTTCTCGAAGTGGATAGAGGCGGTGCCCTTAGCCGCAATCACTGAGAACAAAGTACTCAAGTTCTTTTGGAAGAACGTCATCTGCTGGTTCGGCGTCCCTCGAGTCCTCATAACCGACAATGGAACACAGTTTACAGGGGCCTCCTTTCGAGCTCTGTGTGAAGACCTCGCCATCCAACAATGCTTCTCCTCTATCTCCCATCCTCAATCAAACGGCCAAGTGAAAAAAATGCCAATCGACAGATCCTCTCCGGTATCAAGAAGAGGCTGGATAAGTCCGCTAAGGGTTTATGGGTTGATCAGCTCCCGAACGTACTGTGGAATTACTGCACTACCAAACGGACCCCCACAGGAGAGTCGCCGTTCAACCTCACCTACGGGGCCGAGGCTGTAATCCCCCTGGAAGTCGGTGTACCCTCTCATCGTCTTATTGCTTATGAAGAAGAGCAGAATGCCAGAGAGTTCCGAGAAAATCTGGACTTGATCGATGAGCTCCGTGAAAGAGCTATCATTCGTCAACAAAGCTATCGGAGAGGGATCGAGCTGGCCTATAACAAGAGAGTCCGTCCTACCGATCTCAAAGAAGGGGACTTAGTCCTCAGGAAGTTAGCCATCTCCTTCCCCAGTCAGAAGAGCAAGCTAGCTCCAAATTGGGAAGGACCCTACAAGATCACCAAAGTAGTTCGACCTGGAGCATACCGTCTAGAAGATCTTGAAGGCAGAGAGATCTCAAGGACTTGGAATGTCGACCATCTCTTGAAGTAACAAAAGAGCGCATCAACGCCTCTCTAAGTACCTTCGGATGCTGAACCGTCCCAGTCCTTTCACTTGTATTTTGATTTTGTTTTCTCCAATGTAATAACGGCTCGCAACTTAGAAGCAGCCGGCTAATAGTTTTCAATAAAGGATATTTTTTCATATTCTACTTGTGAATTGCTTGTATCTCTCTGTTTTTACGTTCCTCGTACTCTAACGACGAGTTCGGAGTCCGACACTTGGCTCGACTCCGCTTCGTAGGTTCGCTCTAAAGCGAGCTAGAAGTGGTTCGCCATTCGGAATTGCTCTCACAACCGTTAAAACAAACTCTAACGACGAGTTCGGAGTCCGACACTTGGCTCGACTCCGCTTCGTAGGTTCGCTCTAAAGCGAGCTAGAAGTGGTTCGCCATTTGGAATTGCTCCCACAACCGTTGAAACAAACTCTAACAACGAGTTAGGAGTCCAACACTTGGCTCGACTTTGCTTCGTAGGTTCGCTCTAAAGCGAGCTAGAAGTGGTTCGCCATTCGGAATTGCTCCCACAACCGTTGAAACAAACTCTAACAACGAATTCGGAGTCCAACACTTGGCTCGACTTCGCTTCATAGGTTCGCTCTAAAGCGAGCTAGAAGTGGTTCGCCATTCGGAATTGCTCCCACAACTGTTGAAACAAACTCTAACGACGAGTTCGGAGTCCAACACTTGGCTCGACTCCGCTTCGTAGGTTCGCTCTAAAGCGAGCTAGAAGTGGTTCGCCATTCGGAATTGCTCCCACAACCGTTGAAACAAACTCCAACGACGAGTTCGGAGTCCAACACTTGGCTCGACTCTGCTTCGTAGGTTCGCTCTAAAGCGAGCTAGAAGTGGTTCGCCATTTGGAATTGCTCCTACAACTGTTGAAACAAACTCTAACGACGAGTTCGGAGTCCAACACTTGGCTCGACTCTGCTTCGTAAGTTTGCTCTAAAGCGAGCTAGAAGTGGTTTGCCATTCGGAATTGCTCCCACAACCGTTGAAACAAACTCTAACAACGAGTTCGGAGCTCACCACTCTCTCCTCGAGTTGCTCCTCGAACTCGTCTCCCAAATGGCTTTCTCCTAGAGCCAAGCTCTTCACTCCGCTCGTTTCCAAAGCGGGCCTCTTCTATGCGAGTTCGGAGCTCAAAACTCTTCCATAGAGTTGCTCCTTGCACTCACTTCAAAGAATGGGTATTCCGATGGCTCTTACGAGGATCTTCCTAGCACCTCTTCTTCACCCCTAGGAGTGGAGCGCCTCTTCAAAAAATCTCCAAAAACAGAGAGCACAACACCAGGCTTCGGAGCTTTTCACCTCTCCCATATGCTGACCCCCTTCCTCGTCGAGCTCTGACCCCTCCTCCGTCGTCGAGCTCACCTCATTGAAGTCGCCTCGATGAGCTCCGCTATGGTCGAGCTACTGAACCGAAGGGACGAGGTACCGACCTCCACATATGGAAAAAAATGCTGCCGAGCCAGTTTCACCATCAGATTGTCTCAAAAAACGTGCTAGAACATGATGAACGGCTCAGATCGTGCCACGTCTCCACAAAACGACAAGATAACATTTTATCGAAATTTGAACCTCTTGTCTCGTGATTCGCGCCACGATCGTGATCAACCGTCCAGATGGAGCCACGTAGCTCGGATCTGAAATCCGTACTACCGATCTACCGAACTACAAAGTGGAGAAAAATGCACCTCAAAATCCGTGCTCGGAATTGCCGAACAGGAAGCAACACACGAACACAAAAAAAAGAACTTTCATTAAGGAGTACAACGGACAAAAACATTCGAGTTACATGCCCAAACTATTACAGCAAGGTGCTACAAAAATTCCAAAGTATAATACAACTTTTTCAACGCTTCTTCGGGACAGGGACGTACCGGTTTAGAGAAATGCGAGGGCGGCGCCGCTTCACCTCTGAGCTCGTCTCTACACCAACGAACCGAGGCGCTTCCTCGGCGATGCCTCTGATAGTGGCTCCAACCGAGGCTCCGCTAGACGAGATGGCCAAGCCACTCTGAGCATCGGCCGGGCTCCGACGAACGATAGGTGGACGAGTCGCGAGTTCGTAGAAGGAGATCCCCCTCTCACTCTCCTCGCGGGTGCACAAAGTGCTTCGGACGTTAATCCTCACGGGCTGAGGTTTAAGGCGAGCGACTTCCTCTTCAAGTTTGAAAATCCTATCCTTCAAAGTATCGTCTTTCACTGACATCTTGAACCGAGGAAGTTTTGCCGAGCTTGCGTCCCCGGCATAGTCAGTTATGATTCGACGAAGGTTGGTCACTTCGATGCTTTTGTCGACCGTAACCATCTTTAGCTGCTCAACCTTCGAAGCTAGCTCGTCGCGCTCGGCCAGCACCGAGGTTAACTCATCCTCCTTCGCCGAGAGTTCTCCCTCGACTATCTACAAGTGACGAATCTCAGCCAATAATTCACTGTTCGTCTTCTCCACGTTGAATAACACCCTCCTAATTAACTCGATCTCACTCTCGAGACGAGCTTCGCGTGATCGCTTAAATAATTCCGTTCGCCGCCGAGCCGCTGCAACGTCCGAACCGAGTCCGACGATCTGAAAAACCAAAGCATTTCATTGGAAGACAGGTTCCGAGCCAAACACTTGGACAAATTCGAAAAAGAAATCTTTCATTCATATAAAAAAGAAGCGGTGGCCAGTCCGCTATAAGGCTACAAAAAAAACAGAAGATGATTTATGCAAAAATGGGGAGATCAAGGATCCACCTGGGGCGGCGGCTCGGTCACAGGCGCCTCGCCAGATGGTCCCTCGCCCCCCGTCGCCCCGGCTTGGGGGTCGACCGCCACAGTCTCGGAGACGGCAGGCACCTCCTCGTCCCGCTGGTCACCCTCCTCCTCTTCTCCTTCCTGCTCTCTGCCCTCCTCTTCTCCGGGCCACTAGCGATATCCCACTCTTTCAAAGCCGGGGACACGAGCCTCGACGTGGTCAAGCGCTCTCGCATGGGACAGGTCCATATTCCTAGCCATGTGCTTCTTTGCCTCGGCCTCAACCTCCTTCCTGGCCACCTCCGCCGCGGCGTCGCTCTCCGCCCTCGCTGCCTCCAGGGCCTTCACCGATGCGGCCAACTCCTCGACAGCCTTAGCAACCTTGGCAACCTCTGCAGCGAGCTGCTCCTTCGCTCGCTCCAGGGCCATCTCAAGATCGGCAACCCGAACCTCCAAGCCCTCCGAGCGGCGCTGTTCGGCCTCGAGCTGCTTCACCGCCCTCGCCTTCTCCGCCCTGTCCTTATCACAGAGGGCTTTCAGCTCCTTCTCTTGCTCGGCAAACTCCTGAACAAGGTGGCCGAAGTGACAAGTGGCCTGCAATGAATGAGCGTTAGGTGGTTGTAAGAGCCGAGTTATAGACTTAAAGAAATTTTCAAAGAAAGATGCTTACCGACATGAGCGATCGAGCGATCTCGAAGGTATCGTCCCCGGTCGTCCCTGCCTTCAGAGCAGCTCAGTCCTTTGGGGTCGCGAGATGCTTGACGGCCTGCATGCACATCTGCGAATCACCAAGGAAGCCGTCGTGGTTCTTCACCCTCCAGTCGGGGACGAATAGCTTCTTATGGGCCTCGGTCAAGATCTGCTCGGCCTGAGGCGTCAGAGGCGGGGCCTGCAGCGCCAGCGTCGCCGAAACCGAAAAGGCCTCACTGGCCGGGGCAGACGAGGCCGGGGCAGACGGGTCTACAAAGACGGCCACCGATGGAGACGGTGGCTGAGGAGCAGGGGTAGGGTCGGTAACTACCGAGGGGACCTTAGAAGGACGGCCGGATGCGAGCCCGGCACTCGGCTTCTTCCTCTTCCTACCATCGGCGATCTTGCCTCGCTCAGACATCATTCCCATGAAGTCCATCTTCGGCGCCTCTGTTCCAAACAACAACACCAAAAAACAACAAGTTAGAAGATCGCACAAGAAAGAAAAAAAATGCAGCGAGATGTCAGGGGCATACTCGGGTCGATCGGACTAAGGCCCGACCTGTGTAGCACCTCCTCAGTCATTTCTCTCCAGCTTAACATTGGGAGAGCAATGTGCTTCGCCGTCACCTCCTCCTCGGCCGCAGTCAGCACCGGGTCGGCCCTTGCAAACTTCGACACCTCTTCCTTCCACCGAGTCGGGAAGTCCAGCCTCGAGGGCCCCTTCAACAGGAAAAACTTCTCCTTCCAACCTTTTATCGAATCCGGATTCTCTATGAGCTTAATGCCTCTCCGGGGTGACAAGTAGTAGCGAGGCTCGGCCTTCGTCATCCGGTTGATCCAATACAGACTCCGAAGGATTACCAGGTCTGGCTCAACCTCGGCGATGCGACAATGCAGCAAGAAGGCGAGCACGTGGCGCCAGGTGTTTGGCATAAATTGCACCGGCGCCAGACAGTACCAGTGGAGAACCTTCAACACGAAGGGATGCAGAGGGAAGCGCAAGCCGGCGCACAAAGAGTCGAAGTCGAACACGCACGTGTCCGGCGACAGCTCGGTGTTCGCTCGCATCCCAGGGCCGGGGAGGATCAGACTGTATTCCGAAGGGATGGCGAACCCCTTTCTGATCTGGAGGAGGTCCCTCTCGGATAATACCAAAGCAAGGTCGTCCACCTCGGTGACCTCCCTTAGGGCGTTCTCCTCGTAAACTACCGACCGACCAACGATCGCCTTCTTCAGCAGATCACCCTCGTACTGCCTAATGCTGGCGTGGCCAGACAGCACACCAGGGTACCGGCCCGACTCGGGTGCTCGCCTCTCAGGCTCCACGATCTCCTCAACTACGGGAGACCGGGCGAATACCTTCTTCATCACGGCCGTAGACGACCCTACCACTTTCTTCCCCTTTCTTCGGGTCGCTACTTGACTTCTCTCCTCGGCACCACTATCTCCAGAGGACGATGCCTCACTTTCCGAGTTTACCCTTGACATCTCTAATAAATATCTAAGGCAAAATCACTAACCTTGATGTGACGTAAACTTGGATGTGACGTGCACGGTCGGAATTTTTTCGCCGGAAATCGCCTAGCCTACGCGACAGCCAGCACCACCGCCTTGGAGCACAAATTACCGCTAGCAGAGCGAAACTGAGAGTGAAAAATTTAGAGTGAAAGCGAAAGATGAGCTAGGAAGTAAGGAGAGTGAGGACTTATGGCCAAGAGAGCGACGTTTGGGCTCTCTAGGCATTTAAGGGCCCACTAAAGGAAGGCAAAACAACAAAACAGAGAGTTACGACGCTTCAAGGCAAGAACTCGTCAATCCGCTTAACTCCATCACTCGGCGACCAGCACCTCGACGGGCCACCGGACCACCATATGACCGAGCCGAGGGGACGAGGTACCGACCTCCACATATGGGGAAAAATTCTGCCGAGCCGGATTCACCGTCGGATCGTCCCAAAATTCGTGTCAAAACTTGATGGACAGCTCAGATCGCGCCACGCCCACAAAACGACAAGATAACGTTTTCTCGTGATCTGAACCCCGTCCTCGTGATTTGCGCCATGATGAACGCTCCAGATTTCGCCACGAGTTCCTTCCAAGCTGTCGACCACCGGAGTGCATAGTCGAGCTACTGAACAGCTTGGCTGAGCAACCGAGCTACCGAGCCGAGGGGACGAGGTACTGACCTCCACATATGGAGAAAAATTCTGTCGAGCCGAATTCGCCGTCGGATCGTCCCAAAATTCGTGTCAAAATTTGATGGACGGCTCAGATCGCGCCACGCCCACAAAACGATAAGATAATATTTTCTCGTGATCTGAACCCCGTCCTCGTGATTCGTGTCGTGATGAACGCTCCAGATTTCGCCACGAGTTCCTTTTGAGCTACCGGCCACCGGAGTGCATAGCCGAGCTACTGAACAGCTTGGTTGAGCAACCGAGCTACCGAGCCGAGGGGACGAAGTACCGACCTCCACATATGGAGAAAAATTCTGCCGAGCCGGATTCACCGTCGAATCGTCCCAAAATTCGTGTCAAAACTTGATGGACGGCTCAGATCGCGCCACGCCCACAAAATGACAAGATAATGTTTTCTCGTGATCTGAACCCCGTCCTCGTGATTCGCTCCGTGATGAACGCTCCAGATTTCGCCACAAGTTTCTTCCAAGCTGCCGGCCACCGGAGTGCATAGCCGAGCTACAGAGCAGCTTGGCTGAGCAACCGGCTACCGAGCCGAGGGGACGAGGTACCGACCTCCACATATGGAGAGAAATTCTGCCGAGTCAGATTCACCGTCGGATCGTCCCAAAATTCGTGTCAAAACTTGATGGACGGCTCAGATCGCGCCACGCCCACAAAACGACAAGATAACGTTTTCTCGTGATCTGAACCCCGTCCTCGTGATTCGTGCCGTGATGAACGCTCCAGATTTCGCCACGAGTTCCTTTCGAGCTGCCGGCCACCGGAGTGCATAGCCGAGCTACAGAACAACTTGGCTAAGCAACCGAGCCACCGAGCCGAGGGGACAAGGTACTGACCTCCACATATGGAGAAAAATGAAGCCGACCCTCATCAGCCGTCGGATCTTACCAAAAAACGAGCTCGACGTGATGGATGACTCAGATTATGCCACGTTCACAAAACGACAAGATAGCGTTTTGTGGGGTATTGCACCGTAATGGACGCTCAGGATCATGCCACGTAGCTCGGCAGATCCCAGCGCTCCAAGCCGAGCTGCCGAGGAACCGAACCGAGGTGCCGAGGTACCGACCTCCACATACGGAGAAGATACTAACCAGCCCACTAGATCGTCCGATCCTCCAGAAAATCGTGCTCGGCAACAATGAAGGATCCGGATCGCGCCACGACATAATTCGGTATTAAAAATTAATTTTTATTTATTAAAACTGTTTTATTTATTTAAAAAATTGCGAAAAAACGATTAAAAATTTAGGAAAATTAATTAAAAATTCTAGAAGCTAATTATAAATTCGGGGAAATATTTTCAGCCCCTGAGTAAATAATTATTGCCTAGAGTGGTTGATTAAGACCCCCGAACGACAAATCAACGCTTCGCAAAATTAAATAAGTGATCCGAAAGATAGATAAAAATTAAGGAAAAATTCCAGAAATCCAGAGGGGCTCAAGAACTACTTAGAGCATGCAACTAACCCGAAAAATCACCACACTGCCCCATACAAAGAATCGTCACCCCTCGTTTGGACTCCGATACAACTCCGAAAGCCATTGAAACAGTAAAACTACTCCTCAAAGACTGAACCTGCTCAGCCTTCAAGAGTGGGGGGCTCGTGATATGGCTAAAAATGGGATTAAATCGGAACCGTCCAAATCGGGCGCGAATCTTAAAGCCTAGGGGCAAAATGGTAATTTCACTCCACAAACGGGTCTGAAGTGGGTCCTGGGTCTTCTCCCCAAAGACCCAATAACCCACGAACGGATCCACCTCAACTGGGTACGGGTCCCAACCCGAGATAAACCCGGTCCAGCAGGATAGAATTAGGGTTTCTGATTAATACTAATCAACGGCCCTAATTCACATCTATCCTTTCACTGGGGATTAGGAATTACATTCCTAATCTGATCACAAGGATTACATTCCTAATCTGACCCCAACGGCAGCTATAAATATCTCCCATCCACTACCATTAAGAGGTAATCAATCTTTTGCTAGTTTACGCTCTCTCATAATCTTTTCTGGTTATTGACTTGAGCGTCGGAGGGTGCGTCACCGGGATCAACCCCGGTGTCTCGCACTTTTTGCAGGTGAACGGCGGGAGTAAACGGCCAAACTTCGGCGGAACAGGTTTCAGGTTTGCTATTTAAGTTTTCCAAGAATCCACAAATACTGTCTGTTTGCCCCCACACCAGATTTAGCGGTAACAACTGGATCATTACCATGTAAGAAAAACTTAATCAATTTGAAATGAGTCAAGTATGTAGACTTGTTCTAGAGCCCATAGTAGAGCCGTTCTCGGAACGCAATAGGTGTTTAGAAACAAATTAAATGATTCCCGAGTCATTGTTAGAAAGAAAGCCCGACTTCCGCACAAGATTATAACCAACAATAACGGGTTGATTTTAATGAAACATTTGTTTTGGTTGCACGACGTGAAGTCATTCGTATTTTACGTGCTTTTGCATCATGCATGGATTTTACGATTTTTCAAATGGTTGTCAAAAGTGCTTTTCTAATTGGTTATATTTTTGGAGAAGATTATGTTGAAAAACCACCATTGTTCTCTAACTCGACGTACCCAAACCATGTATTTCGTCTTGATAAAGCTTTGTACGGTTTGAAGCAAGCACCTAGAGTTTGGTATGAGTGGTTAAACTCGTTTCTTATTCACATAGGTTTCTCAAAAGGGAAAGTAGAGACTACCCTTTTCATTAAACAACATTATAAAGATATTTTGATCTTTCAAATCTATGTTAATGATATTATTTGGGTCTACTAATGAATATATATGCAAGGAATTTTTGAAACAAATGCATGATGAATTTGAGATGGGCATGATGGGTCAGTTGAACTACTTCCTTGGTCTTCAAGTACAACAAGGTAAAGACGAAATATTCACAAATCAATCTAAATACGCAAAAAAATTGGTTAAGAAGTTAGGTTTGGAAAGTGCAAACCCATACAAAACGTCAATGACAACTACTACAAAATTCTCAAAGGACGAAAATGGTAAGAACATTGATATTTCTACCTATCGTGGTATGATAAGTAATTTACTTTATAATAATGCATCTCATTCTGACATTATGTTTAATATTTGTCTATGTGCCTGTTTCCAATCGTGTCTGAAAGAATTGCATTTGGTTGCCGTTAAACATATCATTGAATACTTTAAAAGTACTCCAAATGTGGGACTTTGGTACCTAAAAAACAGAATGTTTTCTCTTATAAGATTTCGGATGTCGATTATGCTGAAAGTTTAACTGGCCGAAAAAGTAAAAGCAGCACGTCATTTTCTTAGAAATTGTTTAGTATGAAGGGCTTCAAAGAAGCAAAACTCCGTTACATTATCCATTGCCAAACCCAAATACATAGTTGCAGGATCATGTTGTGCACAAGTACTACAAATGAAAAACACATTGAAAGACTATAAAGTATTTCTTGATCACATTCCAATTAAATGTGATAATACTAGTGATATTCATATGACTATGAATTCTTATCAATATAGTCACATAAAACAAATACAAATTTATTACCATTTTATTAAGGATCATTTCAATAAAGGTGACATCATGCTCGAATATGTTCCTACTGATTTGCACTTAGCTGATGTTTTTTTTACAAAACCATTGGACGAAATTATTTTTCATTATTTACAAGATGAATTGAATGTTATTGACATTTCTGCTTGATTAATTGTTGTTTTCCCGAATATTATGTGTTTTCATTGGTCGTGTTTTTCCAACAAAATTAATTTTTTTTATAAAAATGATAAACATAGTTGCAGTCGACTGCTAAAACCAGTCGAATGTCAAATTCACAACTTAGTTGTGAAAGTGACAGTCGACTACAATTTCAGCAGATGGGTGTAAAAAACAATTTCACAAGTAGAGCGTTCAGGTTCTTTTTTTTTCTTTTGTGCAGTCGACTGTAAGTATCAGTCTTTTAAATTATTTTTATTTTTTATTATTTTCTATTACCTCTTCTCTTTATGATATGTGGGGTCCGGAATACTCGTTTTATATCCCCCTTCTCCTCAATAGCCCTCATCTCTCGAAACCCTATCATCTTTTCACCTCCAAACTCATCAAAACTCTTAAATTTCTCATCTCCTCATTCTAAATTTGTTGGGTTCAATTGATGTTTTTCGGATTTCATATTATTTCAAATGGACTCCAAACCTATGTGCTCCAATCCCAATGCTTCTTCATCTTCCACCATTCCTAAATCCTCCAAATCTAAGGGTAAGCAACCCAGTACTTCTAATTTTGTGGTCATTGATGATATTGTATATAGGAACCAAGCTTGTGTCAATATCTATTTCAATCTCTTAGCTAATAAACCCATAGTTCCTAGTCGGGTAGTAAAACTTGATAAACTTGGGGGAAATTTTGAGAGGATGATTAGGATTCTTAAACGTTTTGTGTAGGAGAAATATCTAGCAACCGAAAGCATCCACTCTGAGTGTGTTACTCAATAATTTTATGCTAACATGATTTTTTTATTCTCAAAAAATTTTCATTAAATTCCTTTAGTAAACATGTTGATCTCACAACCTCCTACGTACTTGGAAAACCTCTCTTCATAATGGTGATTTCGATGCCTATCATCTTGGTTTTGATACTCTTGAATACAAATTCGGTCCTGATCGTAACTCCATTCTTAGTATGATATTCAAGCTAAATGTACGGTCTACCAAGCAACCTAAGCCTACCGATTTTACCAATGTTTCACGCATTCTTAATAAAATCCTAAATGCCCACATTTAGCCCAAGGGCAATGACAAGGCTGATATCTGTATAGATCAATCTTTCATTATCTTTCTTGTTCTTGGGGAATATAATTTTGATCTCTCCTCATTTATCATCCAAATCATGCTTGCCACTCAAATTAATACTCATTCCCTTCCATTTAGCACACTTATCTACAATCTTGCTATTGATTCTGACATCCCTGGTGAAACTTTAAAATAAAAAAAAATATTAATAATGAGGCAATATGAATTAAGCACAACATATTTCATTCCAGTCAAAAGGACTTATCCACGATATAACACTTGAAAGATCAATTCCATGATAGGATAACCTTTGATTTAGTGAAATACAAAATACGATAAAACCTCAACGACATAAAATTCAAATAAAATCAAGAATATTTCAAAAATAACAAGAAACCGATTTTACAAATTCTTCAAGCCCCAGTATCTCCCCTTTTTTGAAACACATCAAAAGGAAGCTACTCCTCATCGTCATCGTCTTCATCTTCACCGCCGAAGTTGTCGTCGTTGTCATCTTCATCATCACTAGATCGAAAGAGATGAAGAAGCGGCTTCCATCCCTCTTTGTTGCTCACATAGTCGAGAATCTTAAGGTAATATTGGTGCATGAGATCCTCCATTCGGTCAAAACGTTCATTGATCACATCAAAGGATTTTCCATGCGAAGATGATTCAGATTTCTTCTTAAGATATCTCCTGGCCATAGGCACTCCAGTACCCATGTGAGATGGGATGATAGGTTTGTTGGATTTGCTAAGATAGTATTTACCAATTAGGACATATTATCTCATTTATACACACTTATATGCTCTTATAATTTATTTTATATTCATGTATTGAGGGGGGTTACTGGATTAAGAGGGAAGTTTACCTTAAATTCTTAGCGTGTTTTGTCCACACCAAAAGGAAGAGATTGTTGACTCAATCTTTGGTGTGTACAAAATATGCACATATGTATCTAACGATTTCATGTAAGATCTTTATTGGCCAATGTAGAATGAAATTCAAACAAATCTTTACGATCTTCATAATCAAATCAAAAAGCTCAATAAGAAAAATAATCGTGCAAATATGAATGATTACAAATATGTAGAAAGATTCGTCATGAAGAAAGAAACCAGAGCATAAAGACTGATTATTTTATACTTTATCTGTGAGAAATAATATGTGATCGAATCTTTGGCAATGAAAAGTTATGGAAATAATATAAAATGGATTCACTTATATATTCCATTTGAGAATGTTTCGGTCGATTGCAAAAATTGCAATTGACTACACTAGAAAATTAGGTATCAATTATAGTTGAAAATTGGTGCAGTCGACTGTTATTTTCTCTTGACCTTGATCTGGAAGAAATAACAGTCGACTACCCAAATGAGCAGTCGACTGGAACTATTTCAAGTGTATATTTGTTATTTCTTTTTATATTTATGGAAAGAAATAATTTCAAACTCTTTAAATATAGCTGACTCCATAGAATATTCTTCTTCCTTTTTAACTTATGTCACGCCCCGCTTCCCAAAAATACGGAATAAAAGTACATGACATTGGCCCAGCGAATGACTAAAGTCACACATAAGCTGTTTATCTGATCAACTCAATAATATAATCAATACAAAACAATTGCGCAGGCAATAATAATAATCTCATGAACAATAATACTTGAAATGAAGCAATATGAGATGTCCAAATACAATAAACCAGCATCTGGAAACGATAATAAAATCCGGGTCATAAGCCTACTACAATAATAAATCCCAAATACAATAGTAATAAGTCTCAATACAATAAGTTCAATGAAATAACATTCAATTATAAAGCAATAATTCTTTAGAAAGCTTGTTCTCCAATCCCATCAGACAATTCTCCTTCATTGCATGTAAACACTTTATCTAAAAAGAGAAGAAAATTATCCTTAGTGCAAGTCATGGACAGCAAGTAGAGAAAACAAAGAACAATGGAATAATGGTATAACAATGAATTCAATAGATCAAAAGGAATCAATAACATTGGACAATAATTAATAATCAATATCATGGTAATTGATGCAATTGGTATAAACAATGATTCAATATTCGATAACAATATTTAATGAACAATATCAATAACACTTAGCCAAGATTTGATATCAATAGGAACAATGATGAACAATATGCAGTGCCAATACCGTGTTAATTTTTAAGTCTATTAATCATTTTAATCCTAACTAATGTAGCACTTCATGCGTCCCATTTATTTACCACATGGTTGCTACATACAAACAAGTTACGTTTAAACTTAGTGGTGGATTTTATAGTTCATGTACTCGGGAAACCATATAAATGATTCTCTTCAGTATTCAATTATTCAGTCATTCAGTTATTCAGTATCAATATCCATGGAACAATATGCAATTATTCAGTTATTCAGTCATTCAGTCATTTAGTAATTGTAAGGAAACCACGAGCTCCCTTCCGAGTACAATCTCCTATATTTTCCACTACTTAAGTCAATCCTTAAACCCGAGCTTATTAACAATTTTATCAGCAAAAAATACAATATACAATTTGAGACGTTTAGACGAACAAAAGTAACAATAGAAGAACAATAGTATGATAATTTGGATTGGACAATTAGAATGATGTCAATAGGACGCTAGGATCATGCAATGCAACATACACACTTTAATCCATGCAATGCAACGATATAGGAATAATTAAATTAAGAAAAACTAGAAATTACAATTCTGGACATTAAACACAACAGTAGTAAAACGAACATAACTTTTGCTACACAACTAGGAATTCAAAAATTCAAAATGTTCTGGAAACTAGAAAAATGGGGCTACAACTCTTGTTCAAAAAGTTATTTATTTTAAGATCATTTACTTAGTCGAAAGTAGCAGGCAAAATACAGCCAGCAAGCAACATACAGATTTTTGGATATTTTTCATGAAATAAATTAATTAAACACGATGGGTATCAATTCTATTAGTCGATAAACTTCATAATCAACATGATAGGTGCAATAACATGATAAATAAAATTAGAAACACATACATATACTAATTTAGCATCAATCAAACATCAATCGATCAATCAAATATACAACCAAGCAATTATTTCTACAATAATTTAATTGTGTCGTGGCCATATGCATAACCCTATTAACGATACTATATGAATACATGTAAGATTCAATCTTTGTAGTCAAAAGTGGCACGAAGTCAAGAATATTGGGGTTAGCTCGTGTAAACCCTCAATAGACTCAACGAAAGATAATTAATACAACGATATAATAAATGATTAGGATCTACTTGCGGAATTTCAATAAAAACTTGAATTTGATATAAGATTCAATTCAAGAGGGAAGTGACTTTCCTGTTTGATGATAAATTTGAATACCAAGAATAACAGGATGAGAATCCCGGGCAGCGAACCACGAATGACGAAAGCACAGAAGCACGTGCAAATAGCATGCAAGATCACACAACAACCCAACAACAAACACCAAACCCCTTCCCAAACAGCACACAGCAAATCCCTACCCCTTCTCCCGAACACCAAACAGC
The DNA here is from genome assembly GCA_017893485.1 of Hemerocallis citrina. Taxonomy (NCBI): domain Eukaryota; kingdom Viridiplantae; phylum Streptophyta; class Magnoliopsida; order Asparagales; family Asphodelaceae; genus Hemerocallis; species Hemerocallis citrina. The sequence continues at coordinate 212,916,584 of CM030363.1, forward strand.
GAAGAGAAAGAGAGATAGCGGTGGGGGAACATCGGCGATTGATGGAGCGAGGTGGCACTGGTGGAGGAAGGCGGGGGCTTGGTCGGTCAACGGCGCAGACGGCGGCGCACATGGAAGGTGGAGTGCAGTGGGGGTGTGAGGCAGAGTCGCAGGTGGAGGTGGATAAGGGTGCAGTCGAGATGGTGGACGAGGAGGATGGGGACAGGGTCGACATGGGAGTAATGGCGTCGACGAGTTCACGGCGACGGTGGTTGGGTTCGATTGATGAGGACGATGGAGGCAATGGGTGGTTGCTCGAAGAAGGAGCGACGTGCTCTGTTTCGGTAAAGAAACATAGGAAGGAAGCGGAAGGTGGTCGCGGTCGGGAAGCGACGATGAAGGGAGGCTGGCGTTGCGAAGGCGATGAGAGAATGACGACGATGGGTGATGGAGGCGGTCAGAGGTGATGGGTTGCAGTGGTGCACAGGGATGAAAGCGGGGTGGGTTTCGGTGAAGGCACGAGGAAGGAGAAGGACATGACGATTATGGGGGATGCAGTCAGTGGGTCGAGGTGGTTGGAGACGGGGAAGTGGGCGATGAAGGTGGTGAAGGGATGGAGGTGATGGCAATTGGGTGAATGATGAGTTGGGGGAGAAGATGAACAGTAGATGGTGTACAGTGCTAGGGGTGCGGGTGTTTCAACAGTGGCGACTGCAGAGTTTTAGTGGCGGATTAGGTTAGTGTTAGGGTAGGGGTGTTTAATAGAGTATTTATAGGGGTTATTGGGATATTGGGATATTGGGTTTCGGGTAGGAGCCAATAAGAGAATATGCTATAGGGTTTAGGGTATAGGGATCCAATAAGGAAATAGCCTAATAAAAATAGGATTATATAACAAAATATAATTTGTATTACAATATAGAAGTTATTTGAAATAACTACAAATGCAATTAATAAATAGAAATAGATTTTTAATAAACAATCAAAAGTATAACAATAATAACTATGATAACAATAATAACAATAATACTAGTAACAACAATAATAATAACAACAATTGAAGTAAAATCAATAATGATAATAAGATTAAAATAATTCAATAATAATAATATATCTGCTTTGGGCTAAAATGTAAATAGTTGATCAATTATGAATAGAAAATAAAGTTAAAATATATCATCGTTCGAAATAAATATAATTTTCGATTCGAAAAGATTTTAATAGAAGATCCAAATCAAATTAAAAACAAAAAAAATGAATTTATAAATAATCAAAATACGGAAAATATTTAAAAAATATGTATTTACGGGAACGGGGGTTACAACTCAATACTTCAAAACTAATCATTTGCTAAAGATCAAGAGAGAAGATCGCTCTTATTGTTTTCTTTGTCAAGACTACGATCTTGCTTTTTCACTTTCTTTTTGCTTCAGATCGAGGCAGTTTACGGGGCTTGTATATAGAATTCATGTGGTTGTAATCCGAATGTCACTACCCGCTTCCCAAAAAGAATACGGAATACGGTACGTGACTAAGCCCAGCGGATAGTTTTCACCATCCATAAGCTGTACGGATCTGCTTGACTCATCATAACAGTAAATATAACAATATACTCCAACTAAGCATGCATAAAAAATCATAACTCAACAGTATTTATTGCATCAATAATAAATATCCCAACAAATACTAGATCCGAAACAAAACAATAATCCTGTGACAATAAGCCAAAATACAAGTCTCAATACAATTCATGAAATAAAATAGTTCATCAAAACATTTAAGCAAATCATTCCAATTGCGCAGCTCAAAATTTTTGCTCACCAACTCCAGCCGATAATTGATTAGCAAAACCTGCTCATATGGAAATTACAAGGAAAATAGGGAAAACATGAAAGCATAACGCCCGTTAGATGCAAGTTCTGGGCCGCAAGCAATACAAGCAGGAAAATGAAGGAAAACCTAACCAAATTAAACAGGTAATGCTAATATGGAGAAGACAATAATTATAACAGTCTACAAATGGCATTAACAGTGTAGTGATGACAGTAAGAGTGTAACAGTAATAGTGTGCCAACGGTAACAATGTATCAACAGTAATAGTGTGTCAATAGTAATAGTAAACCAACAGTAACTGTAATAGGATGAGATAGTGAAAACAATTATTCTTATGTCTAATGTTCATTACTATCTAGGTAGAACTTCATGCATCCCATATTTTACCACATGGTTGCTACATCAAACAGTTTCGCTTAAGATTTTTTAGTGGACCTTCTATAGGGCGGTATATTCAGACAAATAGTAACAATAACATCAACATCAAACAGTGTTATGGATCATGTCCTCATGCGTCCAGAGATAAACAGTAGGTACCACAGTAAATAGTGGGGAAAACGAGTTCCCTTCCGAATATGCATTTCTATATTGTCCACTACTCAATCTTTTCCCTTAAAAAACCCCAGCTTGATTATTTTTTTCATTATTAACAACAGGTGTGAACGAAATACAATAGGCTAAAGACATGGCATGAAAAAAGGATAGGTCTAAGATGAAATAGAAACACAAATGGTTGATAAAATAACTCATAATAGTCCAAACAACGAAACTTTCAGTTCTAGACAACAAGACACTACTATACCAAATCTGAGATTCCTGCTGCTATGGAATAGTAAATCCAGATCCGTCAGAAAATATAGAAACTAGACTCTCTGCCGATTCCAACACATATATATAAGTCACATATCAACCACAGAAATAGGGTTGAAAACAACATTTAATACAGAAACCGTGTTCAGCCAGAAAATTCAAAATCTTGTTTATAGGCATGAAAAGAGTTTAAAATCATCATAATTAAATTTGAGAAAAATCTGGAAGATTCCCTAACATATCTAGTTTCAAAATATAAAATATCATGAAATTAGATTATAGATAGTATAGTCAATAAAATTGGGATTACAGAGTAATGTGACAAAATCTCAATTCTAAAAGTTCAGACATAGCAGTACCAAAACATAGATAATTCGAAATCCAGATCCTTCAAAAATGATAAAATAGACAAATCAGGCTACAGTTCATATTTACAAAATTTTCATAAAAAAACGAATAGAATCAGGTTGAAAATATAATTATTTACTGAACAACATGCAGTTTGGAAATATATAGATGTGTTTCACAAGTACGAAATGAGATATAAAAGTCATTAATTAATTCCATAAAAATTGGGATTGATCCCAGTCATATCTAAACATACTCAGCAAAATATAGAGTTCAAATTCTACCTTTAATAGCAGTTTTAAAATAAAATATCGTACAGAATACATGTAGCTCAGAATCTGGAATATATGATATGACTGCTGTAAAACAGCAATAACTCATGCATCAAAAGTTGGAATTCAGATCTGTCGAAAGTTCTGAAAACTAGAAAATAAAGTCTACAAATCATGTTCACAAACTTATTTATTTTACTGATGTTAACAGGGTTGAAATTGCTGTACAAAAATAGGGCAGCCGTAAACAAAAATTCTTCTAGGCATTTTATCAAACAACTTAATTACATACGATCCAATCTAAGTTGTCATACAAAGCATGGTACATGTGGGTAACTCAAATAAGCATAGCATGTAAATCAAATAGTCTATAATAAGATGATACATCCAACAAATATCTGTGTAACAGTCATCTACAACATACAGTGTGTCACAAACAACATACAGTCAAGATTTCCACTAATCTAATTGTTTTCATGCGACGGGTGTCAACTATTGTAACTACTCATGATCAAGATGTGATGTCCATGGTTAACCTAACAAAATAGGATCATCTGAGAGTACAAATATTTTTATACTAGATTACTTACGGTATTTAACTTGTATGACAAAAAGAACATGTACAAGCTACTTGCCTGTATGAAGACGACGGAAATGAAGAACAGAATAACAGGAATGGATCCCGAACAATGGACACAACGAAATCACGAACAAGAGACGAGAATCACACCAACTAAACACGTGCATGAGACTTATGCCCACACACAAAACCCGACAGCAGCAGCAGCAAGTGCGTCGACAGCAACAAGAGCGGCGAGGCTGCTAGGCTTCGACGGAATCACAACAAGGCGGGAAGACGACGACAGGGGGGAATCAGAGCGGCGCTCGGCGGCACTACTCGACTGGAAGACGACGACAGCATAGCGCTGCGGTCCGGGGGGTTGTTGCGGCTCGGACGGGGATAGGGGCAGCACGGGGGTTCGTTGGCATCGGGGGTAGACGACGATAGCAAGGAGAGATCAGGGGGTTTGGAAGTAGGGTTATTGTTAGATGACGGCTGATAGAAGAGATAGAGTAGTAGGGTTTGGTAATTAGATTTAGGGTGCAATTAGGGTGTTATATAGGGTCAACATGGGTTTGGGTTAACTGAGTAGTATCCAATAGGAAGAAAAGAATCCAATAAGAGACAAATAGGCCATGAAATAGGCTTAAACAACTGACAAGATCAAAGACAAATTGTAGATCAAATAAATGTGAATATTAGGCTGAATCAAACAAAGAATCAATCACAAAGAGAACAACACACAATACAAAAGGAAGGGAAAATAATACAACCAAAAATAAAATAAAATAAATCCAGGATTTAATTAAATAAGTTAAAAAAATACAATATGAGCAGTAGGGGTTACACTGAATCTTGGCCTAAATTCTAAGAACTCACTGTACAAGATTTTAGTATAGCGGAACGTCTGTGGTGTAGAATTGCTGCAGGTAAGGGGGTAGTGGCTTAAACCTGGGGGCCAAACCACTTAAATTATTGTGTCTCGCCTCTATACTGAGTTTGCTTTCTCTAACTTTATCTCTTTACTTTACCTATTTATTTTAAATTTTTATTTTTGCACAATCACCATATTCTCTCCCCTAGTGTGATTTATATCTTTATCTATAATACCTACATTTTTATTTCAAATAAAATTTATAACACCTTCATATGAAATTTTTCTATATTCCAATATTTTAAAATTTTCATGTTTTATTTTTACAAGTATTTATTCTATTAGATGTAGGCCGAAAGTTTTCACATATTATGCACATGATTTTTTTGGGACAATTTTACTATTGAGCGAAATTTTTCTATAATCCAATATTCTAAAATTTGATTTTTTATTTTTGCTAATATTTATTCTATTAGATGTAGGCCGAAAGTTTTCACATATTCGTTACTACAAGTAACAATATTTAGGGCATGTTTGTTTGGATAGAAGTTCACTGATGGAACTGAGTTCCAAAGAAAAATTACCATTCAACCTGTTAGTTTGGTGTAATTTGTGATGGAACTGTTTTCACTCCTGACAGCAAACAGTAGTAAAAATGAATGAAAATTGCTTTTTAGAAATCTGGAGATTTAAGGCAGAAGTCATCTGAAGAGCAAACGCTTCCGTAGATAGTTTTTAATTGTTTTCCTCTCCTCTTTTTTTACACTATCCAATAAAATAATTTTACCTAATCTCCTATATTAAATTTCATTTTCTCCTCTCTATTCCACATTACAAACAAAACTACATCTAAACAAACTACATTTTTAGAACTCATTTCTACAAATTTCTTTTCTTTACAGTAATCTTTATAGTTTGGAAATATTTTACAAAAAACCAAACACCTCAGTTAGGAAAGACAGAGAAAAGTATTCAGATTAAATTTCGGATCCCCCTCCATTTTTTACCAAACGGATCCACTTTTTGAAAGTATTTACCAAACTGACCCACTCACTATCTCATATAGCGAGTTTGGTGAAAATAACCTCGCTGTCTGAGATAGAGAGTGTATGCTGATGTGTTAAAACGTGAAGAAAAGTTTCAAGTTTAGACTCGCTATCTCAGATAGCGAGTTTGGTGAAAACAACATCGCTATCTGAGACAGCGAGTGTATGTTGAGGTGTTTCTCCATCACTTGGAGAAAATACCAAGTCTAGACTCGCTATCTCAGCTAGCGAGTGTGTTTATACCACACTCGTTAACTGAGATAGCGAGTGTCGATTGGGGAGTTTTTAAAGACTCGCTTGTTGTTTCGCTATTACACTATTGCATGTAATATTGCCGTTCAACTGTTATGACATTCAATAATAATAACTATAGCTGTTGTTTGGTAGTAGCTGCAAACCTTTACACTCTTCAATTGACTACATATTTATTTCTTGCAACAGTGGTGCGAACTTAATTAGTTGTATTATTAGCATTACTAGTTGTAGTCGAAAATTGTAGGATGAGGTAAGTAAGAACTAACAAAAAAACACTCAACTAAAACACACTATAAATACATTCTATATTAACTCTACCTGAAATGCATACAACAACACTCGCTATCTGAGATAGCGAGCTCATTTGAACTAGACTCACTATCTCAGATAGCAAGTGTAGTTGTACTCAATTTTCAGAAATTTTTTGAACATGAAATGTATACAACTACACTCGATATCTGAGATAGCGAGTCTAGTTCAAACGAACTCGCTAGCCCAGATAGCGAGTGTTGTTGTACTAATTTTTCAGAGAAATTTTGAACATGAAATATATACAACTACACTAGCTATCTGAGATAGCTAGTGTAGGTCTACACATTTGCATGTTTAAAATATTTCTAAAAAATAAGTACAACTACACTCACTATATGAACTAAATCAGTTGAACTAGACTCGCTATCTGAGATAGCGAGTATGTAGTTATGTACATTTCAGGTAAAAATTGCATATTTAAAATTTTTCTAAAAAATGAGTACAATTGTACTCGCTATCTGAGATAGCAATGTCAGTTGAACTAGACTTGCAATTTGCGATAGCGAGTGTAGTTATATACATTTCAGATAAAAACTGTATGTTCAAAATTTTTCTAAAAAATCAGCAAAACTACACTTGCTATTTGAGATAGCGAGTTCATTTGAACTAGACTTGCTATCTCGGATAGTAAGTAGGTCAATTTTGTAAATAGTTTCGAAAGTGGATCGGTTTGGTAAATAGTTTCAAAAAGTGGGTCATTTTGGTAAAAAACACACACACCCCCCCCCCCTAAATATCATCACGACATCACCTAATTAGTTGTTTAGATGTTAAAAGTGAAAGTCTTGTTTTACGAGAATCTCTAACCTCTAATATTATAATGGGAGAGTTGGAGTTGTCATTTCTCAATATATAAATTCATGTGTTGCACGTGCAATTTCAACATTCTCATTAATTACAATAAAAACAAATCAACAAATAAAATTTTATCTATTTAAAACGTGCAACACACGTGCAAAACAAATTTTCAATATTTTTTAACACCAAACATACATATGTTGCATGTACAACTCAAATTCTACTTATAAACACGTTCATTGCACGTACAAATCATAGCTTTTTCTTCAAAATATTTTTTCTAATTACGTGCAACGCACGTCCAACTCTAAAACTATTTCTTAACACATATCACTGTTAGGAACCTAGGAGAACTCATATAACCGATGTGGGACTAAATTTGGATCATAACATTACACCACGCTTCCGTAACCCGCTAGGTAGCCCTTTCCGACTCTCGGCGGCTTTCACTCTAGCGTCTAGGTAGCCCTTTCTGACTCTCGGCGGCTTTCACTCTAGAGCGAATTAAGAAGCATGGGGTTGGCTCTGATACCAATTGTTAGGAACCTAGGAGAACTCACCCTTAAAAGCTAGCTGTTAAGGAGAGGGAGCCCAAGTTTATAACTACCCAACATTGGTTCCCCATATAACCGATGTGGGACTAAATTTGGATCATAACAAATTTCCCAACTCTTATCAAAATGTGCATTGCACGTGAAAAATACTAGTTATATTTAAATTCAAAGTTGGTCGAAAAACGTTTTAGGTCCAACAATTAATAAATACCTTGAATAAATAAGAAAAAAAGATCTAACCGTCAGATCCCGCAATCTCATCAGATGCCGCCACGTGTCTGTCCCCACCACCAACCTCAATTCGGCTTTCGCCATCCAGCGTTGACGATCCCTTCCCACTATTAAACCCAGCTCAGCTGGCTGGTGCTGTCTTCTACTCTTTCCTTATTCTCATATCCTAAAAACGATCGGTAATGGCGGAACAGTTGACTGAGGAGCAGATTTTGGAGTTCAAGGAGGCCTTCAGCCTCTTCGACAAAGACGGCGATGGTAACGATCTCTCTACTCCCTTATTGCCAACCCTAGATCTGGATCTGAGAAATTTTAAGCGTTTTTTATTGTTATACATATTTTGTTCTATTGATTCCAAGAAAGCATTCCAAACTTTAGATCTGAAATCATAATTCCTCGGGTTTTGACTTTTAGTTTCAAATGATTGCATATATTTTGTTTTATTGATTTCAAGAAAGCATTCCAAACTTTAGATCTGAAATCATGATTCCTAGGATTTTGACTTTTAGTTTCAAATGAATGCATATGAGATCTTATTTGTAACCTGCGATCCTGTCTTGTTTGTGTGTATGTGTTGATGAGATGTACGGTTTTGAACTTCGAATTTTATAAGGGTCTGTTTGGTTGGAGGGGAATGGAGGGAAGGGGAGGGGAGGGAAGGGTTTTTTTATTACTTTTCTTGTTTGGTTCAATTTTTAGGAGGGGAGGGGAGGGAAATGGGGGGTGCAACACCCCTCCTGAGCCAATTTTGGCTCCCCTCCAAAAGTGGGGGGATTTGGAGGGGAGAGAAAATTGGGCTAATTTTTTAAAGTGGCATGACTAAATTGCCCTTTAAAAAATCTAAATTCTAATAAACCTCTCTTTCTCCCTACTAGCCGTGACCCTTTCTCTCCCAGTCTCCCGCTCTCTCTTTCTCCCTATCCCGTCCGCCGTTCGCACGCCGCCGTCCGCCGTTCGCACGCCGTCGTCCGCCGTTCGCACGCCGCCGTCCGCCGTTCGCACGCCGCCGTCCGCCGTTCGCATGCTGCCGTCCGCCGTCTGCCGACCGCCGTCCGCCCCTGCATTCATCAAGGTATGTTGTTAACGATGTATTCTTGGTGGGTTTGGTGTTGGGTTTAGTTTGGTTTGGTTGGTATTTTTTTCATGATCTATGATTGAAAATTTTCAAGTGAATCAGATCTCCTGCTTTGAATTATTATTTGATGTATTCTCTCTTTCTCCCTACTTTGAATCAGATCTTCAAGTGAAAATTTTTATTTGTGTTTCAATTACATTATGATGCCTTATTCAATGTGGTTTGTGTGCTAATAAGGAGAATAAAATGGCATCTGCATGGAGGTTGGAGAAGGATGTGATTCAATGATGTCAATGTTATCTGTTGTATGTGTTTCTTATGTGTTGATGTTGTTGCTGTTGTTGTTGATTAAAAATAATATTAATAAAGATATTGTGTGTTTGTGTATGTCGAAGCATGCCGATCAATAAGATATGCTGTTGTTTCTTATGTGGAAGCATGCCGACAATAGATTCAATGATGCATTATGATGCTTATAATTTTTTTTAATTATGATTCAATAATTACATTATGATGCATTATGATGCTTATAATTTTTTTTAATACATTGTTTCATTCTAGTTTTAGCATCTGTAGAATGTTTGTTCTTAGTTGAGATTTTAATACATTGTTTCAATTACATAATAATTTTTTAGGCTCTGAACATACATTTTTAATACATTGTTTCAATTACATAATAATTGTTTTTTAGCATCTGTAGAATGTTTGTTCAGATTGTAACTAGTTGTGTACAATGTTTCATTCTAATTTAATATTATGAATGTTTCATTGTGTCAGATGGATAATCAAGATTGGAAAATATTACGCAATAGATGGTTTGATTTGTGCCGAAGAGCTGTAGCAACATTCATATGTGTTGTTGCTTATTACTATGTTAGGATGTCTCGGAAGAGAAAAATTAGTTATAGTATGAGTTCCGAGAGAGAAAGGGTACGTGAAGAAATAATGGGTCGAATTTGTAGCAGTGAAACTAGTAGAAATATATTAAGAATGGGTCCTCAAGCTTTCTTAACCTTGTGTGGTATGTTGAAAAATGAGGGTGGGTTACGACCCACACGATGGTCAAGTGTGGAAGAACAAGTTGCAAAAACAATTTACATATTTACACATAATGCTAAAAATCGTGAAGTAAACTTTTGGTTCCGTCGTTCTGGCGAGACGATTAGTCGTCATCTTCATCAAGTGTTGAGTGCTATCCTCCAATTGGAAGAAAAGTTTCTTGTATAACCTGATGGCTCAACAGTTCCTCCTGAAATAGATGGTAGCAGTAGATTTTACCCATATTTCAAGGTAAACAGTTATCATTAAATTACTATACACTCAACCATTGTCATGATACATTAATATTTTATTAATCTATAAATGTTGTCTCAGGATTGTGTTGGTGCCATAGACGGGACACATATACGTGTCAAAGTATCTTCTAAAGATGCTCCCCGATATCGTGGTAGGAAAGACTACCCAACACAAAATGTGTTAGCAGCATGTACATTTGATTTAAGGTTCACTTATGTGCTCCCTGGATGGGAAGGCACTGCATCTGACTCAAGAATTATAAAGAATGCATTAAGACGAGAAGATAGGCTTAAAATTCCTTAAGGTAATTAAGACCTCATAATACATTGAAATTATTTATTTGTTTATTTTTAAAATATCACATTCATTATTTACTTTGATTATAGGAAAATATTACCTTGTGGATGCTGGCTTCATGTTGACAAGTGGACTGATTACACCTTATAGAGGAGTTCGCTATCATTTGAAAGAATATTCAGCAAGAAATCCACCTCAAAATCATAGAGAATTATTTAATCTTCGTCATGCATCATTACGCAATGCAATTGAAAGAGCCTTTGGTGTATTAAAAAAAAGATTTGAAATTTTATCAAATTCAACAGAGCCTACTTATGGAGTCAAAGCTCAAAAACTAATCATTATTGCATGTTGCATTCACCATAATTATCTAATGAGCATAGACCCAGATGAAGACCTCATAGCTGAAGTAGATGCAGAACTTGCAAATGAAAATGTATCTCACGACAATTATCAAGCTCCAAGAGGCGATAATGAGGAGGTTGCTGAGGGTGAACTTATAAGAGATAGTTTAGCAAATCAAATGTGGACAGATTATCAAAATGATTGTTTAGACTGAATTATGATGAAAATGAATGTTGTTGTAGTTCAGATTTTTCACATTACTGTATCAGATTTTTCACATTACTGTATGTTGTTTGTGTGTATGTGTTGATGAGATGTATGGTTTTGAACATCGAATTTTATAAGTTCACCCTCAGCAACCTCCTCATTATTGCCTCTTGGAGCTTGATAATTGTCGTGAGATACATTTTCATTTGCAAGTTCTGCATCTACTTCAGCTATGAGGTCTTCATCTGGGTCTATTCTCATTAGATAATTATGGAGAATGCAACATGCAATAATGATTAGTTTTTGAGCTTTGACTCCATAAATAGGCTTTGTTGAATTTGATAAAATTTCAAATCTTTTTTTTAATACACCAAAGGCTCTTTCAATTGCATTGCGTAATGATGCATGACGAAGATTAAATAATTCTCTATGATTTTGAGGTGGATTTCTTGCTGAATATTCTTTCAAATGATAGCGAACTCCTCTATAAGGTGTAATCAGTCCACTTGTCAACATGAAGCCAGCATCCACAAGGTAATATTTTCCTATAATCAAAGTAAATAATGAATGTGATAGTTTGAAAATAAACAAATAAATAATTTCAATGTATTATGAGGTCTTAATTACCTTGAGGAATTTTAAGCCTATCTTCTCGTCTTAATGCATTCTTTATAATTCTTGAGTCAGATGCAGTGCCTTCCCATCCAGGGAGCACATAAGTGAACCTTAAATCAAATGTACATGCTGCTAACACATTTTGTGTTGGATAGTCTTTCCTACCACGATATCGGGGAGCATCTTTAGAAGATACTTTGACACGTATATGTGTCCCGTCTATGGCACCAACACAATCCTGAGACAACATTTATAGATTAATAAAATATTAATGTATCATGACAATGGTTGAGTGTATAGTAATTTAATGATAACTGTTTACCTTGAAATATGGGTAAAATCTACTGCTACCATCTATTTCAGGAGGAACTGTTGAGCCATCAGGTTGTACAAGGAACTTTTCTTCCAATTGGAGGATAGCACTCAACACTTGATGAAGATGACGACTAATCGTCTCGCCAGAACGACGGAACCAAAAGTTTACTTCACGATTTTTAGCATTATGTGTTAATATGTAAATTGTTTTTGCAACTTGTTCTTCCACACTTGACCATCGTGTGGGTCGTAACCCACCCTCATTTTTCAACATACCACACAAGGTTAAGAAAGCTTGAGGACCCATTCTTAATATATTTCTACTAGTTTCACTGCTACAAATTCGACCCATTATTTCTTCACGTACCCTTTCTCTCTCGGAACTCATACTATAACTAATTTCTCTTTCGAGACATCCTAACATAGTAATAAGCAACAACACATATGAATGTTGCTACAGCTCTTCGGTGCAAATCAAACCATCTATTGCGTAATATTTTCCAATCTTGATTATCCATCTGACACAATGAAACATTCATAATATTAAATTAGAATGAAACATTGTACACAACTAGTTACAATCTGAACAAACATTTTACAGATGCTAAAAAACAATTATTATGTAATTGAAACAATGTATTAAAAATGTATGTTCAGAGCCTAAAAAATTATTATGTAATTGAAACAATGTATTAAAATCTCAACTAAGAACAAACATTCTACAGATGCTAAAACTAGAATGAAACAATGTATTAAAAAAAATTATAAGCATCATAATGCATCATAATGTAATTATTGAATCATAATTAAAAAAAATTATAAGCATCATAATGCATCATTGAATCTATTGTCGGCATGCTTCCACATAAGAAACAACAACATATCTTATTGATCGGCATGCTTCCACATACACAAACACACAATATCTTTATTAATATTATTTTTAATCAACAACAACATCAACACATAAGAAACACATACAACAGATAACATTGACATCATTGAATCACATCCTTCTCCAACCCCCCTGCAGATGCCATTTTATTCTCCTTATTAGCACACAAACCACATTGAATAAGGCATCATAATGTAATTGAAACACAAATAAAAATTTTCACTTGAAGATCTGATTCAAAGTAGGGAGAAAGAGAGAATACATCAAATAATAATTCAAAGCAGAAGATCTGATTCACTTGAAAATTTTCAATCATAGATCATGAAGAAAATACCAACCAAACCAAACTAAACCCAACACCAAACCCACCAAGAATACATCGTTAACAACATACCTTGATGAATGCGGTCGGCGGATGGCAGCGTGCGAACGGCGGACGGGATACGGAGAAAGAGAGGTTTATTAAGATTTAGATTTTTTAAAGGGCAATTTAGTCATGCCGCTTTAAAAAATTAGCCCTATTTTCTCTCCCCTCCAAATCTCCCTACTTTTGGAGGGGAGCCAAAATTGGCTCAGGAGGGGTGTTGCACCCCCCATTTCCCTCCCCTCCCCTCCTAAAAATTGAACCAAACAAGAAAAGTAATAAAAAAACCCCTTCCCTCCCCTTCCCTTTCCTCCATTCCCCTCCAACCAAACAGACCCTAAGGTTCTTGAGTTCAAGGATGGCTTCTTCATTCAAGAAATGAAGATAGGTCGCATTTAGCGATTTCCTCCTTGGAAAGTAGAAGAGTTCTGGTCTATACTATTTTACAATGCTTATCTGTGTTTTATATGATTTAGATGTGTTCTTGGAGCCTTGGATCTTGATTTTCCATTCTAGCATTAGAGCATCCATAGTCGTTTGCTTTTTTGCCATTTTTGCCATTTTTTGTATACTGTAGCGCACACAGTCATTTGCTATTTTGCCACTTTTTGGCAATTCGTCTACAGTAGAAAAGGATAAATAACATTCAAAATAGCAAAATGCATATTATAGCTGACGAAACATCATGTTTCGTCTGGATTATTTAATTATATTTTTAATTGATCAGACGAAACATGATGTTTCGTCTAAATTATTTAATTATATTTTTAATTGATCGGACGAAACACTAAAAAAAATTTAAAAACCAAATAAATTAAATGGTTAAATGAATTTAATGGTGGGAATGAACATAATGTTTATTCCCATGTGGGACGCAATCCATTTTTTATAAAAATAAATAATTTTTAAAATTAATTTTGTAAAGTTTTAAATTGTTTTTGCAAATTTTTAAATTGTTTTTGCAAATATATTTTACAAACTATTTTTTAAAATTGTTTTTGCAATTTTTTTTGCAAAAAAAAAACTTCCTTAAAATCCGGACATCCGGTTATTTTGAATTTTTTTCTTCTTTTTTTTAATATTAATTTCTAAGTATAAATTATTTTTTATTAACAGACGAAACAACATGTTTTGTCTGTTCCTTTTTTAACGAATTTATGCATTTTTTACCATTCAACGACTGCAACATTTCTTTGAAATGCAATGCTAAAATATGCATTTTGCCATTTTTTCCATTGAACGACTGTGGATTTATTGACTCATCCTCGCTTAGAGTGTTGCATTAACTATTGGAAATGGTTGATTAGTTCATTTCTTGCAATGTTGATTGTTTGTTTTTGTTAGATGTGAGATATTATATTATTCGCTTTTGCTCACCGCAATTTGTTGGCACATTCATCTACGCTTAGATACAATTCATTCTTTGCTTTTCTCCTATATATAGGAGACATTGTACTCGGTTATAATTCACCAATCCAATAATCCAATAAAGTATTTTTTTATATCTCTGAATCTAACTTGGTATCAGAGCCTCTACTTCTATAACCCTTATACTATTTTTCTCCTCATTATCGAGGTGGAATGGTTTCCGCCTTCATCAGAATCACTCCACCTCCTATCACCGACATCCCTTTCTCGATCTCGATCAAATCACAAATCCCTAACTCCCTAATCTTAAACCCTAATGAATCTCCAATCTCAAGAACTCTTAATCACCCTCTCTTTCCCCGTGCGCCACCCCCACCATCAACAACCACCTTCTCCATATTCACCTGACATCTACAACTCCACTACCATCAATCTTCATCCTGATCTCCTACTTCATCTTCCCCTCATTATCCTGACCTCATCATCTCCAAACCCATAATCAACTCCCAACTCCTCCACTCGAACATCCACCTTCTTGCTACCTCCTTTACCCGACAACCGCACACCACCATTAACCCATCTCAGACAAACCCGAACAGCCAAATAGCAAGCCTCCATCTTCCCGGAATTCCACCTACTCCATCCTGAATCCATCACAAACACCCAAACTCTTTGCTCCACATCATCTCCACCTATCATTCCTTGCTACCTCCTACCCGAACTCCAATCCCGCAGTCACCTCCTTACCCGAAACTCTCACCCAAAATCTGACCTCGTACTGTTTTCTTGTTTCAAAAAATAAAAATAAAAAGAATCCCAAATATCCAAATCCCAACACTCCCTCATCCCAGCTCCCGTCTCCCTCATTCCACCTCCCGTCGACGCCCTTTTACTTTTGCATCCATTCCAATACAAACTTACACTGGTTAATTCATCGTGAATTTGAGAGGGGGAGATCCCGATATCATCCCAGTTCCCAACATCATCCCAGATCCCGACATCCCAAATTTTGACGTCCATCCGACGTCCATTTCGTCTGCCCAGGGCCATCCTGAACTACTACCACTACTACTTCAACTACCTTCTGCCAAAGAGCACTACTTCTACTACTTTCCACCGAACAACACTACTTCTACTACTTCCTGCGAGGTTCCCGACGTCATCTTAGATCCTGACAACATCCCAATTTTCGACGTCCATCCCGTCTGCCCAGGGTTATTCCGAACTACTGCCACTACTACTACTAACTCCCGTCGAAAAGCACTACTTCTACTACTTTTCGCTGAGGAGCACTAATTTTACTATTTCCCACTGAAGAGCACTACTTTTACTACTTTCCATTAAAGAGCACTATCCCCTTGCTCCTTCAAGTTTCGTTCCATGCGTCATCGTGTACCGTTCCTTGTGTCGTCCCTGCGCCACCGTGTGCTGTCCCTGCAACATGAATATCGTCAATATTCCATACTCATGTTGCATGAACTAACTTGAGTTTGAGAGGGAGTGTTAGATATGAGATATTATATTACTCAATTTATTCCCATATCGGATATGTATTAGTTTAGTTTTTGCTTCTCGCTTATATATAGGAGACATTGTACTCAATTATAATTCATCAATCCAAGAATCCAATAAAGTATTCTTTTCTATCTCTGAATCTAACAATTTTCATAGTTGGGAAGTTCGTTAATAAAGATATTGAATCAACTTTTGGACTTAATTGCTGGAAAAGTGAATTACTCACTCATGGTGATAATACATCTACTGTCACCATTTGCAAACACCTTTTTCTATAGATTGGCCTGGGCAAATGGAGTAGAAAACTATGATTCATGTGTTAGAATTAACGGCTAGCTGTCCAATTGGCATTTAACCTTTTCTTATTCATTGGTAAATCACTTGCGATTGAAACTATGGACAAGAGAGGGACTTATCATAGTCCAATGGCAAGAGACATCTTCCAATTCTTCCTTTCCTATAACACATAATGCTACGTACTATAAGAAATTACATTCTAAATCGTGGCACAAGTAAGTAACGATCAAAATAAAACACATAATTCTACAATAGATCTTTTACCAGTCTTCATAAGTTATTGGCAGATTACATAACATTTAATCTCGTTGTACTTCTCTCTGTATTTTGCTATACTTGTTGAATACTGTTTATTGTGTTAATTTCTGATTGTTATTTCCTTGAAGTAGTGAACTTCTTTTAGTTGATATTATCCTTTTAAAATGTCTTATGTATTCTAACATTTTGACCATCATTGTTTTTAACTAAGTATATGTGATTTTTATTTTGATAATCATAAATATTGTTGTCTCTCTCTCTCCCTCGTTTTTTTTTTCTTTTTTTGGTTATGAGGAACTAAAACCTAAATTTCTTTGTTGTCAGATGAAAGGTAGTTATAGTTAGATTTTATTTGTTGTCAATTCAATCTGAAGTGTAAATTAAATCAGACTTGGTACTGCATGGGGTGTTTGCACTATAAGCATATGGTAACATGCTACAAATGATATACTGGATCAAATTGTATGTTGTTGCTCAATTGACCCGTGCAATGCATGTACACTAAAGCGTTATTGTAACACAGAATAAATGAATACAACCTTTATCAGAAGATATTTTATGTGACATATTTGTAGTAGGTTTTACAATTATAAGTGCATGCATATAGAAATTGGCATGATCAGACTGTTCAATGGGACAACTCTAGGTACTATTTCGAACATATTTACAAATGCATACAAATAAAAAAAATTTAATGGCATTAAAAAAAAATTATTAGATTAAAAAATTCTTGGATAAGCATTGCCAATCCCTAGAATCTAGAAGCATATTTTTGGTGCCTGTAAGTTAGTTAAAAGAAGCTTAGGTGCATGCTGTGAATATCATTTGTAAATTTAAGCTATTTGATCAGCACATAGAAAGCGGATGATTTTTGTTTATAGGTGAGTGCAAAGCTGTGTTCTTGGTGATCATTTTTAAATGCTGACTCTTATGCAAGTGGAATCATTTTTAAATGCCGACTCTTATATGAGTCAATGTTCTAAAAGTCGCTAGGCGGTAGTCGGGCGGCCGATGGGTGCCTAGCGCCGAGGCTTTGTAACCGGAGCTTAAGCAGCTAGGCGCTAGGTGGTTTTATTTATATATTATTTATTTATTTATATATTTTATTTATATATTTTATCATTTTGTTTTGTTGTTACCAATTCTTACTCTTGATATTTCTCCTTGTAATTGTAGGATGACCTTTACAAAATCGAATCGGTGTATTATTATTAGTCTTTTTCTTTTTTTGTATAGTCCTTTACTCATCTATTAGACTAGTATTAATCTATGACGAAGATCAGTAGTGGAGATTACCTGTTCGGCTGTTCCAGTCCAAGGAGCAAACAGTGTGTGGAAGCGGGAGGCTTGAGTCGGGAGATGGGGGAGGGTTGCGTCAGGAGAAGTTTGACAGAGAAGAGAACGTAGTGTTGACGTCGGAGGTGAAGCAAGGCGGGAGGTAGTGTGGTTATGTTGACCTCGGAGGTGAAGCAAGGCGGGAGACAGTGTGTGGTTGTGTTGACAACTTGACTTTGAAGCTGAAGAGAGGAGAGAGAGGTTGTGTTGACGTCGGTTGAAGTTGAAGCGAGCTGCGACTGCAAGGAGGGAGGGAGGTGGAGGAAGATGTTTTGACGACTGAGTGACAAAGTGACTGAGAACTGCGACTGCGAGGAGGGAGGCGGAGGAGGTTGTGTTGACAACTGCGAGCAACGATTGTGAGGAGGGAGGCGGAGGAGGTCGAAATTGAAGCACGTTGCGAGCTGCGAGCCTCCGACTGCGAGGAGGGAGGCGGAGGAGGTGATTTGGGAGTTTTAGGGGTGGAATTAGGAATTTAGAGAATAGAATTGATTTGGGGTTTTTTCTACGGGGATTTAGAGGAGAAAAAGAAGTTTTGGGGGTTTGAGTGTATTAGAGTGGATCGGGTTGGAATAAGTCGGGTTCCTTTTTTTTTAAATAATTAAGTCCTAAGCGGCTCTAAGCGGGTCTAGCCCGCCTAGACCCGCTTACACCGATTATGCGCTGCCTAGACCTGTTTTTAACTGCCTAGAACCATTAACCGATTTTTTTGAACGCCTAGCCCCTGGGCGAGGCGTTGGAGGGCCGCCTAGCGCCTAGGCGACGCCTAGGCCGCTTTTTAGAACACTAATGAGTGTAACTCATAAGGATGTTATTCAAAGTTCTATATTCTAAGGGTTAATTGTGTAATAATCTAGTAAATGAGCATCCATGTCATGACAATATGTAACAGTTTTGGCGCAATACGTTGAGAATGTCATTTAAAAATTATTAACATGGCCTCTTATCTTTTGGAGTAAATTTATAAAGATTAATGCAAACTTTTTAATTTAAATTTAAACGGGTTATGTGAGTAATCCAACTAAGTGGCATTCCTGTCATGTTAATAACTAAATAGTTTGGCCCTATATGCTTAGTCATGTGCAGTTGCTCTGTGACTTGGGATTAGCCCAAACGATTAGTTTTCTCATCAATGTTATGTCTTTGCACTCAAAAGTATTTGCATATTTTGAATCAAAATTTTGAACTTATAGACTTCTCAGTTGTCCATGCAAGATACATTTAATTCTTACAAAATTTTGTTTGTAATTTCATATTTTTTACAATCCAAATGGTAATGAGCTGCTATAACACATTGAAAATTTGACTATTCTTGCCTCTCATTTATCAGATTCTTACATTATCTTACGTTGAAAGTAACTGAAAGTCATTGTACAGGAGATATGTTTTCTTTGTTTGTACTAAAAAAGACTTACAGGAAAATACAAGTATTTCATTTTCCCAATAGCATAATTACTTTAATTATGCTTTTCCAACTCTCTTTGTCATGGAACTTTGTTAAAGCTGCTGTCATGTTATATTTTGTTTTTCAAGTAACTATTTTGCTAAGTAAAACTGTAGGAGTATGACTATTCCTCAAAAATGGTTGTCTATGTTGTGAGTAGAGGCACCATATCTAACTGATTTTGCATGTGCTTATAGGGAATATACCTATAGCTGATTCAATTAAGGCCCTGCCTTATCAAATCTCCTTTTTTCTCTATATATTATTGAAACTCGTATATCTCTGTATAATGTGGTTTAGGAGGTTTTCATGTTAATATGATTACATTGTTCCAGGCTGCATCACTACCAAAGAGTTGGGTACCGTGATGAGATCCTTGGGGCAGAATCCAACTGAAGCTGAACTGCGCGATATGATCGATGAGGTCGATGCTGACCGAAATGGCACCATTGATTTTGCTGAGTTCTTGAATCTGATGGCTCGTAAAATGAAGGCAAGTATATCTTAAAACCTCGAAGTTTTCATGCTTTGACTGTATATAGTCTTGATCATGTTTGTTTTTATCCTTTAAGCAAATATTCAAGTTTCTTCTTTCCTCGAAGCAAATATTCAGTGACATAATTTTATCGAGGGGAGGAGAAGTACTTACTGTCACATAACTCTGTGCTTAAAAAAAGTAGCAATAATTGAGAAGATAATGTTGTCTGTTGTTTTATGTGTATCTGTCAAAACTCATGATCATACTATTTCAGAGATGGTTAGCCTATTGGTAATAGCTTCCAGTTGTGAGATATATTCAAGAACTGAATATAGCCTCGCTTACTGTATACCTAATCTGGATTTTTTGGTCTTAATTCATACTTAGTAATATAATTTTATAGATGGGGGTAAATTTGTACTCTTTTCAGTCCCAAACTATATGTTTTTTTTAACCTTGCACATTTCAGTAAATTAGCAAGTGCAAAAAAAGATTGTGGTACAAAAGGCACCAATTATACAGACTGAAACTATCGTAGTATTATTATATTAGGAGTTACTGAAAATATGAAATTTGAAAGTTTGCTAATAACATCCTGAATTAGCTTTCTTCAGCGTTTTCTGAAAACTGAAAAGTAATCTCACAAAAAAGAAAGGTTAATCTCGAATACTATAGTAAATGTCAACAATGGATACATCATCTTTTATTCCTCTTGATGTCTTCTACAAATATGTTAACAATATTATTATGGTAGTGCTGGTTGTTATGTTAGGGCAATTATAATCAGCTAATAATTAGTTTTTATTTCTGGATATCCTCTCTGATTTTTATTTTTTCCGTAGGACACTGATTCTGAGGAGGAACTGAGGGAAGCATTTAAGGTTTTTGACAAGGATCAGAATGGTTTCATTTCTGCTGCTGAGGTAATGACCTTTCTGGTTTCTAATCTTTTATAATCTATGGAACAAAATGATTTGTATTGATTTGGTATTTCTTTCATATTACTTTTCACCGACCTCAACAATTTCTGTCTGTAACTAATCAACAGCTCCGTCATGTGATGACAAACCTCGGGGAGAAGCTGACAGACGAGGAAGTGGAAGAGATGATAAGAGAGGCTGACATAGATGGCGATGGTCAGGTGAATTACGAGGAGTTTGTGAGGATGATGTTGGCCAAGTGAAAAGACATGTTATCCGTGGTAGTAGTTATCGAACAGTTGTCTTTCTTACTGAAAACTGTGTACTTAAAGTGATAGTATAACCAAACCCCCGCAAATTTTCATATATTTGCTTCCAGTCTGTTCTATTGGTGTTCCTAAATACTTTCTTGGGCTTTCACAAATTATTTCATGGCTGTCAGAAGACTTATTTTGCTCATCAATACATACTAATTCTCTGTACATTTTAAATGACCAGGTAGGAGGCTTATTTCCTCATTCCTTGTTATTAAACAAATGTGTGGATTATATCAAGTAACGAAGAGAAGAGCAGAACAGCGAAACTGAAACTGTATCTTAATTGTTTGTGATGGTCTGTGTTTTTAGAAGTATTTCTACTCTGTTACCTGTGTCAACTATAGTGAATATTGTTAAAACTTTTAGCGGAACTTGATTACTTAGTGCAGGCTTATATACTGAAGTTCTTGTTCCTTTTGTATTTTTCCTATGAAGTTAGAGGTGGCATTAGGGCCAGGCTAGCCGGTTCGGATAGCCCGGAACCTGCCAGACTCGGTCCTAGGCCTGGCCTGGCCCGCCCAAACCTGGGTTGAACCGTGGCCAGACCGACCAAACTAGGCGGTCCAGTCCGGTCCGCCATTTTGCCCAAAAAGACCGAAAGCAGCCCGGCCAACTCAGACCTGGGACTGGGTTGTAGGGGTGGGCATCGGTCGGTATCCGATCTAATATGGACCATCCACCACCGATCCAAAGAAGATCGGTTTTTTTATTTTCTCATCCGCAATCAATCCGAATCTTAATTTGATTAGTTTCCATCCAAACCGATTAAGCTCTGTTTGGATTGGATTGGATGGTCGGTTTGGCGTGCTATTTTTCACCTTTAAAATCATTCATAATTTTGTTGAAATTTAAAAGATCAACTTCAATCAAATTTAAGAAACAACTTGCTATTTGTTATTCAGAAATGAATTTAAAATGAAGATTTATAAAATCACAAGTTGTTAATGAATTTTGCACTAATTGTTTGAGATGATAACGTTTAAATGAGTGAGATAAACTGCTTTTTCACTTGCATACTTCTATAATCTTCGTTTATTATCATAAAAGAAACATCAATAACCATAACTAATTGAATTTCAGGTACAACAAAAAAAGATTTAGAAAACAATTTCTACTTAACCTGATTAAAGTAACTACTAAATGTTACATCAACTTTATGATTTTATTAAGTTGGGTCACACTGTAAATCAAGCATTTCTCAACAACATATCACATATGATTATGGAGAATCAAAACATAGGTAGAACAACTGCTTGGTTTGTATTAAAGAAGTTAAAGAATGCTGTTTGTATCTCCAAGAAAATGAGAAATAACTATTTGTATATTCAAGAAAATAAAGGAGAACTATATTTTTTATGGACTTATGCATAAAGGTACGGTCGGTTCGGTTTCATCGGTTATTTGAAAGCCTCATCCAACAACCGAACCGGTCCAATTGGTTATTGAAGATCAAGAACCGGGCCAATCCAAACCCCCAATTGGTTCAGTTAAAAACCGGTCAGTTCAGGTTGGATTGGTTCGGATTGGTCGGTTTGGATAATAGTTGTCCACCCCTACCGGGTTGAACCGGCTCGGGCCGACTGTTGGGTTTTTTCCAGATTTTTTAAAAATTTTGTATGTGTAATTACTAAAATACCCCCCAACGGATCTATATTAGCTAGTTTTGGGGGAGTATTTTGGGAAATTCAAAAAAATGTATATTCTATATATACATTCTCATTTCATTCAATTCTCTTAACAAATTCAATCAACCCTCTTTACTATCTCTCATCTCTCTCAACAACAACAATCAACAAGGATCGATCAACAACAACAATCAACAACAACACTACAAGCTTTCAACTCTCTCTACTAACCTAAAAAAACTCTCTCTACCTTCATTCTTCAATCTACATTCTACACTCATACAATATTTTTGTATTTGTATAATTTTTAGAATTAACATTGTTGTTTGTTCTCATTTATTTCTCTTAATTAAATTGAGTTTTGTTGTACTTCTTCTTCTTCTTCTTCTTCTTTTTAATTTTTTTTAAAAAAATTTTAGTAAACATACACTAGTTTATTCATTTAATTGTTGTTGTTCTATTGAAATATTTGTTATTTTTGTTTAGAATTTTTTTATTAAAATACACAGGCTTATAGTAGGATTTTATTTAACTTTATATATTTTGTAGAATCATTTTCTATAATATACACTAGCTTATCTATCTTTACTTGTTTTGTAGAATTAAATTTTAATATATACACTACAATTAATTTTTGAAACACTAGAATTAATTTTTACAACATACACTAGAATTTTATTACACTAGTTTAGATGGCATCTAACTGATCACGCTGTAGACATAGTAGCCAAGAGTCCACTAGTAATTATCACATTCCTTCTATTCCAACTCCCATATGTACATATGTAGAGAGTGAAAAAACACTTATGAATTATGATACTATTCCCGATTTTCATGAAACACACATGGATCATGTAGAAGTGGAAGACATAGAACAATAACCATCGGAACAAGGCTCTTCTCAATCCCGTAAAACTAGAGGGAACACTTTCGAAGTACACAAATATTTTGACTTTGTCCATTCAACAAATGATAAGAGTGTAAGACTAAAAATTTGTAAGAAGTGTCAAACACCCTATAAGTTTAAATTAGGATCGGAAACTGGTACACTTCAACATCACTTAAATAAATGTCAACCCGAAATTTCTAAAGATAATCTCACACAACAAAAAAGTACACCCTAAGACCGGTCAAGTAGATAGTCATAGCTACGATCACGATATCGTTCGTAGGAAAATGGCTAAGTTAGTAATTAGAGATATATTACCTTATTCATTTCGTGAAAGTAGGAATGTACAGACTTTTGCACAAAACGGCATTAAACCCCCATTATAAAAAAATTGCTAGGAATGTAGTTAAGGGTGATTGTAAATTAGTTTACAATGAGGCTAAGGATTTTTTTAGTAGCAACGCTAACATCACTAAACACTAGAGTTTCTTTGACATCGGATGGATGGGTAGGAGTGAACGGCGTATCAATGATGTGTGTAACATGTCATTGGATAGATTCCGATTGACTACTTCAAAAGAGGATAATTTTATTCAGATTTGTTAGGTACCCACATAAGGGTGAAGTAATTGCCACACACATCATGAAAGCATATAATAATTTTGGTATTTTTGATAAAGTTTTTGCTATTGGTTTTGATAACGCCTGTAATAATACTAAGACAATCGCTAGTTTGAAAGTTACATTATATCCTATGAAACCGGAAATTTTTTATGTTGGGTGTGCTTGTCGTATTTTAAATTTTTGTGTACAAGATACACTAAAATATGGACACGATAAAATTGAGGCAATGAGAAATTGTGTTCATTTAATTATGTTGAGTGGTCCAATATATCAAACTTTTCATGATTGGTATCAACTTAGGGGAATTATATTTAAATATTTTCCTAAAAATGTTAGACATCGTTGGAATTTTATTTATGATTTATTAGGTGTTATTCTTCACCATCTTTTTAATCTTAGAGAATTTTGTGTTGCAATGAGTATGCAAGATTGTATGTAAGATGATGATTTTTGGTTTTTTGCCTATAGCTTGTATAAATTTTTAGAACCCTTTAATGATGCTACTTTACAATTTTCAAAAACATATACATCTATATCTAGTGGTATTTTACTTGCAATTGTCACTATGCTGACAACAATTAAAGATTTGATAAATGATCATTTTATTGGAGAAATGGTTTATGCCGCTTATATTAAAATTTTAAAATATTTTCATCCACTTCCTATGTTATATTGTGTTGCTAGTGTAATGAATCTCATGATTAAGTTAGAGGGCACAAAAAATTTAATGGAAATTTTTTATACTTATGCTCAATACGATGAAATACAAGATTTTGATCATGTTGTTTTCACTACAAATTTTGAGTATGTTTTGACTAGTTTATATGATAATTACGATAGACTTTATTCAACTAATACTTTACAATCACAAAATGTTAGTTCTTCTTCTTCTTCTTCTATATTATCAAATAAAAATGATCTTGCAACTAGTAGTGTTTTAAATCTCATAAAAAAAAACCATGAACCAATTCACCAAATGAGTTGAATTGGTATAATGCACAACCTCTCATTAATGATGTAGTAGATGTGTTTCATTTTTGGAAAACCAATGAAAATATTTACACTATTCTTTCTCGTATGGCTAAAGATTTGCTAACTATATCGGTGTCAATCGTTGCATTGGAAAATGCTTTTTCTCTTGGTGGCAGGATTATGAGCCCGAATATGAATCACTTGACATCAAAAAATTTGAAGATGTTAGTATGCGCCGAAGATTGGATGAGAGTGGAAGAGATGACCCAAGATTTACATGAAGCACACAATGGCTCAACAAGTAGAGACGAATGAACATCTAATACAATGAAGTTTGGATAATGTATCCTAAATATTTGAGAAATTTAGGAGGATGAGATTCTATATTTAGGTTAAGTAGAAGTGCATGACAACAGTCCACTGCCTTCTCTTCAATCTAAATAGAGGCCATCTCGGTCTCTAAATACAATTGTTCCCCTCATATTGTAAGTTGATAAAATTTGTATAAATGTTACTAATCTTTTTGATTGTATATTAAACTTTGTAATTCATAAAAACAATTTAATTTATGAATATCACTTTTATCTATATGTTCTTGATAATTCTTAACAAATTTTCTTCTTCTTCTTTGTATTTGTAACAATTTTAATAAAATAATAATAATAATAATAATTCATCCTGGCTCGTACCGGGACCCGACCCGCACCGGCCTGGCCCCCGAGCCAGGGGCCAAGGGCCAGGTCCGAGCCGACATTTCACCGGTTTGTCCCGGCCCGCCAATTCTCCCAGCCAGGCCCGGGTCAAAACCCGCGAGTTTCGATCCGGTTCGGCCCGCTAGGCCCGAATGCCACCCCTACTCACATAGGTTTCTCAAAAGGAAAAGTAGATACTACATTATTTATCAACCACTATCTTAAAGATATTTTAATTGCTCAAATTTTGATTATTCAAATTCAATATAATTCTTGACGATATTATTTTTATGTTTACTAATGAAAATATGTGCAAGGAGTTTTCAAAGCAAATGCAGGATAAATTTGAGATGCGCGTGACAGAAAAAGTACAAGCAACACATTTCACTTTTCTTGGAAATTGTTTAGTATCATGAGATTCAAATAATCATAATTTTGTTCCATTGTCCACCGCCGAAGCTGAATACATACTACAAGATCATGTTGTGCACAAGTATTGTGGATGAAACACACATTGGAGGACTATAAGATATTTCTCGATCATATTCCAATTAATTGTGATAATACTAGTACTATCCACATGACTGAGAATTCTTACAATTATAGTTGCACAACATATAGAAATTCATTACCATTTTATTAAGGATCATTTCATTGAAGGTGACATCATACTTGAATATGTTCCGACTAATTTGCAATTAGCTGATATTTTTTCTAAACCACTGGATGAAAAACGTTTTCATTATTTACGAGCTGATTGAATGTTATTGATATTTCTGCTTGATTAACTGTTAGTTTCTTGAATTTTCTAAATGTTTTCGTTGGTATATATATATATATAGAAACCTTTCGTTGTGCACTAGCCATGGTGTGTACTCCGTGTGCACTCGGCCTTAGGGCCTTTGTATATATAAACCTTTCGTTGTGCACTAGCCATGGTGTGTACTCCGTGTGTACTCGGCCTTAGGGCCTTTGTATTAACGACCCAAACCGTTCACATTGATCTACATGTCTAAATTAATCTAAATATGTAAAATTAAGTTATTTGAAATTCATTTGCACATCCAACATGTCATTAGAAAGAAAAAAAATGATATCCAGCCATACAATTTTATAACACTTCAATGCATGGGGCAAATGAATTTATAATGACTTGATTTTACATATTTATACTAATTTAGACGTTTAGATCAACGTAAATGGTTCGGATCGTCGATATGATTGTCCGAAGGCCGAGTGCACATGGAGGCTAGTGCACAATGAAAAGGGCGTATATATATATAGTTACAGTTTTCATTTCTTTTTATTTTTTATTTTTTTGTATTATCTCTTCACTCTATGACATATGAGAAGGATGTTCTTGGTGAAGATGAGGATGATGACGATAAGGTGTAGCTCTCTTTTGATGTGTTCCAAAATGGAGTCAAACTTTTTATGGACTTGAAGAATTTTTATCAATCCTTGCTTCTATTTAAAGTTTATGATTTTAGGGCTTTATCAAATTTTGTATTTCATTAGTTATCAAAGGATATCTTGATCTTTCAAATGTTATATCATGTATAAGCTGTTTTGATTGGAATGAACATATGTGATGCTTAATTCTTATTATTGATAAATGTTGTTGAGAAATTTCACTCCATAACTTGTATAATTGCGTGTGCATGTTTTTCTCATTTAGGACGCATCACCTCATTTATACACACTTAAATTCTCTTATGATGTATTCATGAATTAAGAGGAAATATTTCCAATACTATAATGGGAGAGTTGAGGTTGTCATTTGTAGACAACCTGTAATTTGTAGACAATCAACCATCTAATCTCAATCATTCATTTTTAAATTGGAGTTATATTAACCATTTATTTTCTCAACTATTGTTAGTTACCATAATACCTTCAAAGTTCAAATTTATTTACGACTAAATTATTTACAAAGTGTCACTCATATTAAATAGAAGTTCGTGCCACTAAGGATAATTTTTTTATAGTATGTATGAGGAAAGGGAGTTCTCAAGTTCGAGACCAGATTACGTCTTATTATTTACTCTATAAAAAAATTGATTGGAACATGCACCGCACGTGCAGATTACTAGCTGAATTAAGGGGAGTTTTATCTTAAATTCTTAGTATGTTTGTCTACATCAAAATGGGGAGATTGTTGACCCTAAGTTTGGTGTGTACAAAACATATACATACATTTAATATTTTTATCTAAGATCTTTATAGGTTAATATCAACATTACATTATTAGTGAAAATTGTGTGCCAATACTTGATCTGTACAACAGTATATTATTTTTTAAAAAAATCGAAACCTCAAGCTCAGCTCTCTCATTTTTGTGAGTTTCTTCCTCCAGATCCGTGCGCTGTGCCCTCCCTCTCCCCCCACTCCCTTCATTAATTGTGTAGAGCCTTTCCCCTTCTA
This sequence comes from Hemerocallis citrina, assembly GCA_017893485.1. NCBI lineage: Eukaryota > Viridiplantae > Streptophyta > Magnoliopsida > Asparagales > Asphodelaceae > Hemerocallis > Hemerocallis citrina. Next base: position 212,945,025 of record CM030363.1, read on the forward strand.
TCAACCCATCCCCCCCCCCCCCTTTTGCAGTTGGCAGTTTTTTTCTCCCTGACGACCCTTCTTCTGATCCATTGCGGCCGCTCTTCCTCCACGGGCCTTCCTTTCCCCCTTTTCTTCGGTGTTTGAGGCCTTCTTTAGCGACACCTTTCTTGAGTACTCCTACGTAGTGAGGGCTCCGCCGCCCTTGACTTTCCTCCGCTCTCCCTGGGCCTTTAGCTACAGGTAGTTTCCCTTGTTCTTGAGCCGATCTCCTTGGTTCTCCCTGGCGGTTCCTCCTTGGCTTTTAGCCTCCTCTGTTTACTTTGCGCTGTAAGTACCTTGTGGTTCGTTCTTTTTTTCCTTTTTCCCTAGTTTGTTTTTGAGTTAGGTGTTTTATTGTTTTGATTTCCTATTTTGGCTGTCCTTTGTGTGGGTTTCATTATTTGGAGGCTTGTGTGTGGCTACTTTGACTTTGTTTTGTAAAGGCTTCGTCCTTTCTGTGCCTGAGTTTAGTCAGCATTGTTTCCCCATTTCGGCTTATTCGGAGTTCGTGAGTGATTTCGATTCCCTTTTCCTATTTTCTAGAGGTTTCTCCTATTGTGGGGAGCGTTTACTCTTGACGCTTGATTTCTACAGTAATTGTTTGGGCATTTTTTCTTCTCTGTTCCTCTATTCTTCTGTCTTGGTCTATGGGCCTCGAAATGGGCCCTTCTTGGACAGACGTGGTTAAAAAAAAAGACAATTAAATAATACCACTTTGCCCCCTCCTTTGGGCTGTTCAGCTGTTAGGCCCACTTGGGCGAACGTTCTAGCACGCAACGTGTCCTATCACCGCTCTCCCTTATCTTATGTCCCTCCTCTTTCCTGCCTACCTCTTTCTTCCACCTCCCCCGTTCAGAGTTCCCTCCATTGCTTTAGGTGTTCAATTAGGGCACTCTAAAGCTTTCTGCATTTTCAATATGAAATGTTTATTTTGTCTGAAATCTGGGCACTCTCGTAATCGGTGCTTCACCCTCCAACAGTTGCTGGGTTTGGCATTGGGAGTCCTTATCCCCGACCAAGTGATTGCGGCCTTGGACCTCCCATCCTTTCAATCAAGGATTTTGGAGGTCCATGCTCAGAACAAAGCCAAAGTTGCGGCTACTTCCTCCCCCCTGCATCCCAGCACATATCGGAGGTGATTCCACCCTCTCCATCGCTCTCCTCCATCCCCGCTACCCCCAATCCCCTGCTATTCCCATCTCTAATACAGTGCAATCTTCAATTTCTTCATTGCCTGCTCAATCTAAAGTAACTCTAGTTTACGTTCCCTCCTCAGATTTGTCTGCCAAAATTAATAAACTAGAGTGTTTTGGAGCAGTCTCTTTTACTGGTAGATCCATCTCTAATTATTCTTTGGATTCGTTCCTTTGTAATACCTGTAATGTCCCCGAATGGACTTGGGCGGTGACTGTGTGCTCCAACGGTGATGTTGTTATCAACTGTCCATCTCTCAAAGTGCTAGAAGAATTAACGGCCAACCATTCCTTCTCTATTGGATCAGTCAACCTCTCCATTAGGAAATGGCTTCGTCAAAATTCCTCCACTACTGTTCTTCTCCCTTCTCCTATCAGAGTGACCTTTTTAGGTCTGCCGCCTTTCTGCGATACACCTCGTTTGTTTGCTGATATGGCCAAATGTGTGGGTGATCTGACCCGAACTTCATCTACTTCTTTCATGGCGTCGGGCTGTCTCCTTGTAGAGGCGGAGTTTCTTTGCCCCCCTGCGGCTGACAGAGTTGCGGAGTTCGACTTGCATATTGGTCAGTTCCTCTTCCATATCTCGGTTAGCTACCATGACTCGACTTCTGAGTCTTCTACTCCTGCTCATGTTCATTCTGGTTCTCCATTCCCGCCGCTACCTCTTGCGGCTCCTACTTTACAGTTTGCTGCCGGGGCTTCTTCTAAGCCGCCATCTTCTTTGTCAGTTACCAAGAGTGGGCACCATCCCATCCCTAAGAGCAGTCACAAAGTGCCAACTCGAAAGCAATTCTCGTTCCACCATAAAAGTTCCACTCCTTCCCCCACCCCCAAAGTCTCTCCCACTAAGGCTTCGAGTTTAGTGTGGATCAACCCCGATCTCCCATCCTCTACTGCGAAGCAAGGGGCGAAGCTACAGACCCCCTCCACTGGGCGTTCTGCTAGTCAGCTATCATGTATTCCTCCCTCTGCTGCTTTGAAGGCCCCTCTTCACATGGTTCCCCCGGTTGGTGATATTCATCCTTCCCCCATTGCTGAAAAACTTCAGTCTATCCTCGACTCCAACTGGCCGGTTTGGGAGGTTAACCCCAACTATTCCACTGATTGGGACAAGTTCATTAGAGGGGTCCAGGCGTCGTCTTCTGTGATGCTGAGTGTTTCCCCTGAGCTTTTTATATCTGGGGCTTCTGCTGTCACGAAGTCCGACGCCTGGATTGAACAAGACGATCTGCTCGCTGAGGAAGCGGCGGAATTGGCTCAGCCCACTCCATCCCATAACGTAACCTGTATTAATTTTTATCTTGTTTCCTCGTTTCTTCATTTTTCGGTATTCTGTACAAACTACCACTGCGTGCTTAGTTTTAAGTTCTGCGTCTTTCCCCCCTCTCAAGTTGCGACTGCTATTACTAATTTACCACGTAATTTCACAATTTGTCACTCTCTCTTTTCAATGATTAGCAAGCGCTTCTCGGTCTGTTAGAGAGAGGTGGAATCCTATTCTCTCGCAGTTTTTAACCCTGTTGGCCCGTTGGCCCAGGCTCAATCTTCTGTGTATCTGGATGTGCCTGATGGGGTTGCTCACTTTCTTCCCTTATCTCTTAATTCTCTAGACGCACTTTCTGATGGCGGTTCACTGTTGCTAGGACACTCTAGCCATACTCCTGCGGTCATTGGGGATAGTTTATTGTCCCACTCTAGTGAGCCCATCAGTACCATCCCCTCCCCTAAAATCTATTCTAAGCCTCGTATTATCCGATCGAGTGCTCGTATTCGAGCGAAACAAAACAACCACTTATCTTAGAGGTCGAAGGCTTCTCTAGTTGCTCAGATTCGTAACTTGGAAATCCCTCCTCCCGTTCCTCACGATTTCAATCTTTCTTCCTTTGGATCTATCTATCAAGTTCATTTTGACTCTTATTCGAATATGGACATGCTTGAGCTGGCTGCTAGTATGGGATTTGTCGTTCAAGCTGGTCAAATCCACGAATTCGAGGCTATTCGGAGCCGAGAAATTTTAAGAGCTTCTGAGACCAATTGTTGTTATGATTAGTTTATCCTGGAATATTAGAGGCATCCATTATCCTTCTAAGCAACAAGCTCTTTTTCACCTTATTTCTACTTCTCATTGTGACATGATCTCTATCCAGGAATCTAAGCTCGACTCTACTTCCCCGGCTCTCCTTCGTGCCATTGGTGGTTCGGTCATCAGTACCTGGATTCCTCTAAACGCTATTGAAACGAGAGGCGGTATCCTTTTCGGTTTTAAGGGTACCTGATTTTCTTTGATCTCGGTTCAATGTTTAACCTTTTTCTTATTGGGTCTCTCCAATGGCATGAATTCAACTGTGGTCTCACTGTTGTTTTGGTTTACGGCTCCTCAACGGCTAATCGACGCGATCTTTTCTGGAATGAATTTCTTTCCTTTCTCAATATTATTCAAGGGTATTGGATATTTTGCGGCGATTTTAATGTGACTAGATTTTCAAACGAAAGATCAGGAAATGCCTCTTATAACCTTGATTCCTACCACTTCAATGAGTGCATTCGTTCGCTGAATTTATCTGATGTCCCCCTTAATGGGAGAACCTTTGCTTGGTCTAATATGCGTACTCCTCCAACGTTGGCCAAACTCGATCGCTTCCTTGTTTCTAACGAGTGGATTTCTTTTTTCCACAGTTCCTTCACCTGTGCGATGCCTAACCCCTCTTCGGACCACGTTCCCAATGCGCTTCACTCTAACTTTAAGTTTTCTAAACCATTCAAATTCTGTTTTGAAAAATTCTGGTTACAAGACCAAGTTTTCTTCAACCTTATCTCCGGTTGCCTCGCCGCTGTGTCAGGATCCCACGGTCTAGGCCGTATCCTACTTAAGCTGCATGCGATTAAATTTGGCTACAAGATTTGGTGCAAAGAGAGATTTGGTAGAGCCTATAATCTTAAGCAATTTTTTCTCGCTACCATTGATTCCATCGACAAGCTGGAAAAGCGTGGTCAGATCTCGGATTCTCTCCGTAACGAAAGGTCCGTGTGTAAGAGGAATTTTGCCTCCATTCTTCACAATGACCACCTCAAATGGGCCCAGCGAGCCAAAATTCGTTGGCTTAAGGAAGGCGATGGTAACACCGCATTCTTTCACAATTTTGCCTCGCATCGTCAGCATTGCAATCGCATTTCTTCCATTATTCACGATGGTATTGAGCTTTCCTCAGTCTCCGACATCCATTCAACCTTTCTTTCGTTTCATAAAAATATGATTGGTTCCTCCCAACCACGCTTCATTTTTCTTGACTGGGCGCAACTTCATGGTCAGGAATCGCATGATTTGTCTGGATTGGAAGCCCCCTTCTCTCTGGATGAGATCAAATCGGCTGTCTTCTCTCTTAAAAGCAATTCCGCCCCTGGTCCCGACAGCTTTCCTTCTTTTTTCTTCCAAAAATTTTGGGACCTTCTTAAAGATGACCGCCTAGCTATGTTCGCTGAGCTTCTTCAAGGGTCCTTCTCTTTTGACCGCATCAATTACGCTCACATCGTCCTCATCCCCAAGATGTTGGGTGCTAATGCGGTAGCCAATTTTCGTCCTATTAGCCTGCTCAATACCACTTTCAAGATCATTATGAAAGTGTTGACCAAGCGTCCCAGCCTTGTTATTTTCCCTCTTATTAATCCCGCTCAGTATGGTTTTATTAAAGATCGTTTCATTCTGGATAGTGTGGCTTTGGCCCAAGAAATTATTTCTGATTGCCACTAATCTAACTCTGAGGGGATTATGTTAAAATTGGATTTTGAAAAAGCATATGATAAGGTGAGTTGGGATTTTCTTTTTGACATTCTACTTCACCATGGTTTCTGACCAAAGTGGATTGCTTGGATCAGGTCCAGCCTTTTTGTTGGCACTTCGTCCGTTCTTATTAACGGATCAGAGAGTCATAAATTCAAGTGTAAGTGTGGAATCCGTCAAGGAGACCCTATTTCCTCGCTCCTTTTTGCTCTTGTCGCTGATGTGTTCAGTAAACTGCTTAAGAACGCGTGGGATTCTAATGTCATCGAAGGGCTTGGGGGCTCACACAGTTTCCGTGGGGTCCTCAACCTTCAATACGCTGATGACACTATCATTTTTGCCAAACATAATGGGGGGACCCTTAGGAACCTTAAACTCCTCCTTTATATCTTTGAAAACGCGTTCGGTTTTTCCATTAACTTCCACAAATCGTCCGTCCTTTGGTTGGGCAGTTCTAACAATCGTCAATTCGAGATTGCTCAGTTCTTTAACTGTAAGGCTGCTACGTTCCCAGTTACGTATCTTGGGCTCCCGTTGAGGTGGGGCAAATTGCATAAATCAGACTGGATTCCGATGATCAATAAAGTGGAGTCTAAACTTAACATTTGGACTGGAAGGAACCTTTCTAGAGGCGGTATATTGATCCTCATTAATGCGGTCCTCTCTTCTATTCCTTTATATATGATGTCTTTCTTCTATGTACCCTCTTGGGTTATCAACTGTATCGACCAGCTTAGAAGGAACTTCTTCTGGTCCGGTTATAAATCTGGCTCTCTGCTTTGTAACTGGAATAAGGTCTGTACTTCCAAGGCAGCCGGAGGATTGGGGGTCCTCAATCTTAGAAACCAAAATCTTGCTTTATTGGCTAAATGGCTGTGGAGGATGCTTAAAGAGGATCAATTACCCTGGGCTTGCATTATCGCCAATAATTGCTTTCGACATCAGAGAGTTTGGGACTTACGTCCATCTCTCTCGACTAGAGCATCCTCTTTCTGGAAAGGGGTTTGGAAGGTGGTTGAACCTTTCCGTTGCAGTATTGTTCACGTCTGTGCCGATGGCTCTAGGACTAAGTTTTGGAGTGATCTTTGGATAGGCAATTGAAAGCTTGCTTCGGCCTATCCGGCTCTCTTTCATTTAGTTCTTAACCCTGATGCATCTCTGTCAGATTACCTTACGATGCACGATGACATCAGGATTTTGTATATTCCCTTCTCTACTAATATTCTGCCGATGCTTGAGTCGGATTTTATGCACCTTCAGGCTTTGTTAAATTCTTATGCTTGGCAGCCCAAGGAAGATTTCATTTGGCGGTGGACATCTTCGGGGTCATTTTCTGTTAAATCCTTTTATAACTTCATCAATCACGGGGGTGTTACCTCCCTATTCACTAAGTGCAATTGGAGCAGCTGTGCTCCATTGAAAGCTAAAATTCTGTCTTGGCTCGCTATCAACAACAAACTTCTTATGGTTGAGGTTCTAAATAAGAGGAATCTTGCCATAGGTCAGTTGTGTTCGTTTTGTCATCAAGGTTTTGAAGACGTCGATCATCTCTTTTTATTTTGTGCGTTCACTAAGTCCTTATGGGATATTTGTCTTTTGGCTTGGCTAGCTCCTGCTTTCCCTTCTTCATTTTTGGATATCTGGAATTCTCAGTCGATTTGTAAGAAACTTCGCAAGTCTTGGTTTCTTTTGACTATGGCCATTATCTGGGTGATTTGGAAGGAAAGGAACAATCGCCTTTTCAATTAATCGACTAAACCTTTAGACACTATTATTGATGAGTTTATTTTTTTAGTTAAGCACTGGTCCTCCATACTTCCTCCTCACAAAATTCGCAGTTTTAGTCTTTCTCGTTTAGATGAGGCCGCTTATTTTTTACGGTCTTCTCACTCTACTATTAGTCATTGAGTGCTTTTATTTCTCTGACTAGCTGCGTGTTTTGATTTTTTTGACAGGGCCGAAGTGTCTTCGAGTTTGGTCTATGGATTTTTTGGTTGTTTTAGGCTGTCAATTACCTGGTGGCAGCCAGCGGCAGCAACGCTTCTGCCTACTGTGTCCTACTGTAGAAGTTGGGTTGCTTTTTTAGGCTGGGCTACTTTACTGTCTATTATGCTTTATGCTTTATGCTTTATGTTGATGTTCTTTTCTCTTGTCTTTCTTTCTCTTGTCTCAATCAGTTAACCTTACTGTAATTGGCAATCTATTATGCATTATGTTTATGTTCTTTTCTTGTCAGTACCTCTTTCTTTCCTTTTTGGAGGGTGCCCTTAGGGGATGACATTGTGATTATATTCTTTTATTGTCGGTTGCTCCTTATTTTGCTATTTGGCTCTGCTTTTAGTCGGCAGCTCTATTATTGTCATTTGGAGGCAGTACCTTTGGGGTACCTCTGGGATTTTACTATTTTCCGGTCTGTACCCCTATCTTAGCTAGTTTGAGGTTATCCTATTGGGGTGCCACTGTGTTGCGTGCTCATGTTCTTCTCTGGCTTGTTCAGCATAGTTTTTCTGCTTTTTTGTTGGATGGTATTGCTCGGTTCTGTTTTTGGGTATGTGGTTTGAGCCTGGGTGTGGCGTTGTTTGGGCTGATTCACGCATCTCTTTTCTTCTTTTCCCTGTTTTCTTTGGTGTTGTGGCTCTATTCGTTTGCAGGTTCGTCAGCGCGCTATTGTTGAGTGAGCCTGGGTTCGTTTTAGGGGTCCTTCATCGTGGTCCTTTGTGTTCATGCGCAGCGTCTTTTTGAGGCGCTGATGACCACTGCCTGCTGGGGAGTCCTGGCTTCTGTCTTGGTTGAGCCAACGCTTGCTGATTTTTCTATTCCAGTCGCGGCAGGGTCTCGTAGGGGGATTGCTTGTCTTTCGAGATTGTTTAGATTGATCTGCAAAGCCCTGTTTTGCTCTCTTTTTTGCTTGTCTTTTTTGCTGTTGTGATTTTTCTGGTTATTTTACATCTTGTAAAATTTAGGGTTGTACAGGCTTATTATTCTATTTATATATATATATATATATATATATATATATATATATATGGCCGGAGTCTCAGGACTATCCATGTTATCAAAAAAGATCTTTATAGGTTAATATAGAACGAAATTGAAATAAATTTCAAGATCTTCATAATCAATGCAAATGGAAAAGAATCATGCAAATACAATAGATCACAAATGTTGGGAAAGTTTCATCAAGAAGAATGATGTAATTGATCCTCAAGAAACCAGTGCATTCCAGATTATTTACTGATTTATTTGTGAGGATAAATATGTAAAAGTATCTTTGACAAATTTCAAGTTATGCAAAGAATATAAAGTGGATTCACCGAAATATTTAATCCGTAAATGGTTCGGTCGACTGTACTGTTGACTCTTAGTTTGGTGTGCACAAAACGTGTCTATAAATACTAATAAGTTTAAATTGAGTTATTCAGATTTTCAAGATCAAATAATATCCATAAAAGATCCAAGAGAGATTCAAGAATATTCAAAGAAGGAAAGTAATAAAGAAAGATTGAGAAATCAATCAAAAAAAGAAGATATTCAAAAAGAGAAGTTGATTGATTAGTGTCCAAGAAAGCTATTAAGACCAGTTGCTATCATTCTATATTTGTGAGATTTAATCTATAGAAAATTGATTGATAGATTGATTAGTTTTTGATAAGAATATAAAGTGGATTCGGTATGAACAGTGCGATACCAGTCGACCGCACCTCATGACGGTCGACCGCATCGCAGTTGACTGCAACTCCCAAGTATGTAAGAGGCAGTCGACCCTTCATCTATCTACTTTACGTCAGAGAGATGAACAGTCGACTGCACCAAGATTGCGGCCGATCGTACTTTCCGCTGTTCACAATTTTGAAATATATCGTTTCTAATTTTGATCGATACACTTCCCAGTCTATTTAATTGGACGAACCCACTGTGCATTCTTCACCTATTATTTCTGAGAAAAATTTTCTGAACAAATCTTTCAACAATCAATCCGAGTGTGTGTAATAACTATTTTTATTCTTCAGTCAGGATCATTCAAGATCTTGAGCTTTTTCTTTTTCTTCCACTTTGATGAGATTGATGGACTTGTGTTAGAAGTCATGTGAGTGTAATAGGTCTCTCGGCTTGAATCCGACAATTACTGTACAAGGGTTTTGAGTATAGTGGAACGCTTGTGGTGGAGAATTGCTACAAGTAGGAGGTGTGGACGTAGACCTGGGGGTCGAACCACGTTACATCGCTGCGTCACTTGTGCTATCTGCGTTTCCTCTTCCTAACTCCTTTTATTTACTCTTTACTTTATTTTAGTTTTTTTTAATTCCGCACAATCACCCTTTTCACCCCCCACTAGGGTGATTAGTAGTGGTATCAGAGAAAGGTGCTTATCAAAAGCTTAAAAGCTTAAGCAAAAGGTCCAATGGCCGAAATCCCTCCTCCCGAAAACTTGTACTCATTGGAGCCATTCGTCTCCAATGGGACAAGTCTTACACGCTCACCATTTTGTTGATGGAAAATGCTATGATGTTTGGAAAGTTCGTATGTCTCATTTTCTACAGATGCTTGGAGAATAAGTATGGAATATGTGCATAAACAAAACCGAGATTTCTGTCAGCGATGGAAAGTGGGCATTCACCAGAACTGAACTAGCATTGAAAACTACAAATTCCATGGCTATGACTACACTCTATGCAGGGTTGAACAATGTGGAATTAATGTGATGTGGGCGAAATTATAAGATAGCATACGAAATTTGGAATAACATTCTGAAACGACATGAGGGAACTGCTTTTGAGGTAAAAACTAAAGTAAATTTATGTTTTTATAAGTTTGATGTTTTTCGTATGTTGCCAAGAGAAAACATAGATCAAATGCTTGCTTGTTTCGATATCATTACACACGAGCTTGAGAGCTTAGGAAAGTGGTTGGATGATGACCAAAAAGTTGGAAAACTCATAAGCTGTCTCACGCCCGAGTGGGATGTAAAAGCTGAAGAAATGAGGGAAACCCTTGAGGAAAAGGGATTTGAATACTATAAATTCCAAGGAAAGCTGAAGACATACGAGATGGAGATGACAGAAACTAAAAGATGCAGACAGAATATCACGATTGAACCAAAAACTGAAAAGAGGACCATTGCCCTAAAACCAGAGAAATCACGTCCATCAAAACCAAAATCAGACCATGAAGAATCAGACAAAGATTTCATACGGCTAACTAAATAATTCTGTAAGCATCTCAAACGCAAAAAGTACAACAGGTCACAAGGAGAAAGAGACAAAGACAAAAATGATTTGTGCTACAAATGCAACAAGCCAGGACATATACACCCAAACTGTCCCCTATCGAAAGGTAGGAACAAAGATTATCATCACTCCAATTCAGGATTAAGAAAGAAGGAGTTGAAGGCAACGTGGCCAGACTCAGATTCAAGTGAAGATGAGCAATATCACAACAATGTCGGCTTCATGGCTCTTGGGAATGGTGAGGTGCAATCACCATCTCAAGAAGAGGTAATCGAAGAACCCACTTATGATGAGTTAGTAGATATGTGTAATGGATTATAAGATTATGCTAAGAAATTGAATCGTGAACTAAGACAATATAAACAAATTCCAAATGAATCTTATGACTCTTGCATCGCTAAAAATCAAAAATTGGAAAATAAAAATTTCTTGATCATGAAAAAATTCGAGTCATTTAGAAAAGATCATGATGTATTGCTAGAGGAAAATGAACTCTTAAAACAACAAATTCAAGAATCCTTAGCAACACATGATGAACACTTGAGAGAAATTCATGAGAAATCTGTTTATATTGCTAAGCTCACTGATGATTTAAAAGAATGTAAAGAAAATTTGATGAGGTAGTGGAAGGTTGTAACGAAGCTCTTGAGCAAAATAGATACTCTTCGTTGGAACACTAAAGACGATGAGATGACTAGGAAAAGATTTTGTAAAAGAGTAATTGAGCTCGAGAAAATTGTTGAAAAATATGAAGGGCCCAATTACCTTATTACAAAGAATTCAAGATCTTATTATGATAATCGAGGACCTGGTTAGAATGAGCCAATACAACATCAAAAATCTAAGCAATCTTGTCATACACATATGCATAGCCACCAAAATAGTTACAAACCAACACACAATTATGCATATGTGCATGATCCAAAGCATAATCGCATTACTTGTCACTATTGTTGTAGATTAGGGCATATTTCTTATAATTGTGCTTTAAAAAGGAATATTAACTTTGTTTGGATAAAGAAGAATATAAGTGCAGGAACAGTACCTACTTGGATACATACTAATATTAATGTAGGTACATCAATGCACTTCACCTAAAGATCGGTAGCACATTGATAGTGGATGTCTAAATCTCATGATGGATGAAAACAACACTTTTACATCACTATCAAGAAAAGAAAAGGGAAGGTCATATTTTTTTTAAGGTAAAACAATTTTAGTTTAATTCTTTGTCTGGTAAGCAAATTTAAACTCATTTCATTCTCAACTTGCTGATATCTTTACTAAGCCTTTAGATGAAAAACTATTTTATTCTTTGAAAAGAGAACTGAATGTTATTGATATTTCAGCTTGCAGGTGTACGGTTGACTGGGCGGTCGTCCAGCACACTCTCGTTCTTCGTTTTGTTTTATACTCTGTTTTCAAAATGTTGGCTTCTAGTATTTGCGGTCGACCGGTTCACCCTCTGTGATTCGCTGTGTTTTTGAAATAGGTGTGCAGTAGATCAGTTTGCTCTCGGGATTTTTTGTTTTGTTTTGGCTTATATGCTCGATTGGTTTTGCGGTCGACCGTACGGTCAACCGGTTCTTTTCCTGTTTTGCTTAACGAAAATTCTTTTCATTTACAAATAGTTTTCGGGGGAGTATATTATATTTTATTTATACTTATCTTTTGCCCCCTATTGGTGTGTTCCAAAAAGGGCGAGAATATTTATGAATCTTATGAATGGATGAAAGTAAATATTTTTTATCTTCTATGAAGTATTGAATTAAGGGGGGGTATTTACAAATCTCTTTTTACCTATGAAAATATGTGTTATAGAAAGTACTGAATTTAGGGGGGGTATTTTTATGCCAAATTATTTAATTTTTACTTTCAATATTCAAAAGCATGTTCTATTCACACAAAAAGGGGGAGATTGTTGACTCTTAGTTTGGTGTGCACAAAATGTGTCTGTAAATACTAATAAGTTTAAATTGAGTTATTCAGATTTTCAGGATCAAATAATATCCATAAGAGATCCAAGAGAAATTCAAGAATATTCAAAGAAGGAAAGTAATAAAGAAAGATTGAGAAATCAAGCAAAAAAAGAAGATATTCAAAAAGAGAAGTTGATTGATTAGTGTTCAAGAAAGCTATTAAGACCAGTTGCTATCATTCTATCTTTGTGAGATTTAATCTGTAGAAAATTGATCGATTGATTAATTAGTTTTTGATAAGAATATAAAGTGGATTCAGTATGAACAGCGCGATACCGGTCGACTGCACCTCATGACGGTCGACCGCATCGTAGTCGACTGCAACTCCTAAGTCTGTAAGAAGCAGTCGACCCTTCAGCTCTCTACTTTACGTTAGAAAGATGAACGGTCGAATGCACCGAGATTGCGGTCGACCGTACTTTGCGCTGTTCACATTTTTGGAATGTATCGTTTCTAATTTTGATCAATACACTTCCCAGTCTATTTAATTGGACGAACCCATTGTGTATTTTTCACCTATTACTTCTGATAAAAATCTTTTGAACTAATCTTTCAACAATCAATCCGAGTGTGTGTGATAACTATTTTGTATTCTTCAGTCAGGATCATTCAAGATCCTGAGCCTTTTCTTTTTCTTCCACTTCAGTGAGATTGACGGACTTGTGTTAGAAGTCCTGTGGGTGTAATAGGTCTTTCGGCCTGAATCCGACAATCACTGTACAAGGGTTTTGATTATAGTGGAATGCTTGTGGCGGAGAATTGCTACAAGTAGGAGGTGTGGACGTAGATCTGGGGGTCGAACCATGTTACATCGCCGCGTCACTTGTGCTATCTGCTTTTGCTCTTCCTAACTCCTTTTATTTACTCAGCACTTTATTTTAGTTTTTTTAATTCCGCACAATCACCCTATTCACCCCCTAGGGTGATTAACATGTACATATAACAGTCGACTGCATTTGACAACCGATTGCAATTTTAATTGAAATTGGTGTAGTCGACTGTAATTTCCTCTCGCTTTGGTATGGAGGAAATGTTGTGTTTTTGTCTTGCATACTATGTTGGATACGAATATGATGAGATGATATAAGAATCAAGATGGTTGAAGATAGAAAAGGAAACATTCAGCAATAGTAGCAGGTTGCAGTCGACCGACCTTGAGGTGTAGTCGACTATCACCTGTATAGGATCATTTTGCAAGGAGGACGGTCAACCTGTCTTGTTGGACAATCGACTGTTTGCATCACTGATGAGTTTTGGGCTCGGGTTTGCCTGATTCATGAGAAGCCCAACTTCGTCTTTAAGTTAGATTGTGTGGCTCTTATCGTAGGGTTATCTCTTCTGTAATATCCAATGGTTATTGTATCAAGATATCAAACTAGGGTTTCTCTAAATATTTATATATTGTTGTTATTGGCCTCGAGAGCCAAGAGAGGGGGCACCTCATTGAAAGAGAGATTGAGTGATTCTCTAATTATAAACAACTAGTACTTGATAGTGAGACTTGAGAGAGGGTCATGGTGAGAATTGTAATATTCTTGTATCCTCTCTAGTTGAATAATATCTCGGGTTTCTTCTCCTCGGATTAAGGTAAAAGTCCCAACCAGGACAAATTTGTGTGCTTTGATGTATTTGGTGTGATCTTCTATGTGCTTAATAGTTTGTGTTGATTGCATCGAATAACTCAACAAGATCCTCAATTTCCTAACAGGAAAGACTGTCATTTCCTCTCGCTCTAGTATGGAGGAAATGACATTCGACTTCCCAAATAAGCAGTCGATCGCAATCTGCCATGATTCACATTTGGTATTTCTTTTTACATTTGTGGAAAAGAATAGTTCCAAAACTCTTTAAATAGAGCAGAATTCACTGAGTATTCTCCATCTCTTTTGACTCATATGCTTCAGAACTTATTATTTGTCAAAGATCAAGATAGCAGACCACTTTTATTATTTTCTTAATCAAAACGTTGATCTTGCTTTTTCATTTTCTTTTCATTTTGAATAGATTATGGGGTATATAGAGAAATAGAAGTTTTGTGGTTGTTATAGGAATCTTGGCCTGAATATTGAGGCCTGAATATTGAGGACTCACTACATGAGGTTTGAGTATAGGGAACATCTGCAGTGCTGAATTACTTGAGGTAACGAGTAGTGGAGTAGACCTGGGGGCCTGACTACTTATATCGATGTATCTTGCCTCTTTGCTCTGTTTGTTTTGTCTAACTCTATCTCTTTACTTTACGTATTTATTTTTAAGTTCCTAATTTATGCACAATCATCCTAGCCATCCACCCCCAACACTCACTGGGTGATTAACACTTAAATGTTAATAAGTAATCTTTTTGCCGTGCAAGACCGTTAAATGTACTTTTCCACCCAATGGGACCAACGTTAACTTGTTAATAATGTAGATTAAAGTACTCATAACTTCTGCCTAAAACTCTTTGGAAATGTCAACCCAGGACAACATATGCTTCAACCATCTCCATAATAGTCATTCTTACATCAACGCAATTTTGGTGCAGACTGTAAGGAATAGTCTTCTTGTCCAAAACTCTTAGAAGTTTTTGATGTCACAAGAAAAGTATGTTGAGAGTGGGCTCGAGTTTGAGGCTTTTGAATATACTAGATTTGCCTGTGGGCACGTGCCTACGGCATGTCTTCGGAACGATACAGCATATGAAAGTCTTGTAAACAGTAAAACAACAATTATGTAGCTCAAGTTTGAATAGTAAACCAATATTTGTAAATAAAAGTCCATGTTTCCATTAATATATGTTGAAAAATAATTATAAATGAGGGTGTAAAATCCAACTTCTTAGAGCTTTGAGTGTGGAAAATGATAAAATTTAACTGTCGATGAGTTATTTGCTATTTTCAATGTAACATGAGAAATAAAAAAATGCATAAAAAATCTTAAATTTTACAAACCTAAAATACGAAAATATAAATTTCTAAGTAAAGAGAGAGAGAGAGAGAGAGAGAGAGAGAGAGAGAGAGAGAGAGAGAGAGAGAGAGAGAGAGAGATAGATAGATAGATAGATAAATAAATAAATAAATAAATAAATAAAGGAGTTGTTTTTGGGGGATTTGAATTTGAATTTTGGGGGAAAATTTTTGGGCGGGAAAATATGTTTTGTGAGGTTAGATCCGGACCATTGATTTCAACCCTATTGAATGAGAGCCACTTGATAGCTTTCTTTGTGTTTTATTATATAGATAATATCCCCACATGGAAAAAACAAATAGATGGTTAAACTAGTTTGGATGCTAGACTCCAGTAGGTTTTCTTCTTTTGGGTTATCTAGAGATTTAAACTAATTTAGAGTATATCGGCATGGACTACTGGGCAGAAGTGGGATTTTGTTCAAGTTTCGTATGTTCATTATCGTGTAAATCAATAAATGGTAGAAGCTTTCTCAAGTCAAAAATTGGTGGGACACATTGCCTTTCCAAGTCAACAAGGAGATTGGGTGGAGAGATTGTGTTACATCTCGCAAAATTAAGTTATGACAATTTTGCCTCATGTGTGTTACACACCTGTATTTCGTACAGTTACGAGTAACAGTCGTAACGTATTTTCCTACGTATTTCTGTATTTCAATTATTTATACATTTTTTGTCTCCTCAAAACTTATTTTATCCTATTTTGAGCCAACTTAAATATTTATTTTAATCTTTGTGTTTTACGTACGTTGCACGTGCTTTCAATACACGTGTCGATTGCGTAAATTTTACCGTTACGCGAAATGCCCATAACATTATCAAAAATAAATATTTTCCGTATGTTGTATTCCGATTATTTATAAATATTTTTCCGTTAATCAAATCTATTTCATATTTAAATATTTGTTTTTATGTGCATCGCACGTAAAATTTTATGCACATTTTTACTTCTATAATTTTCTAAGGGTCATGCACATTTTTCTTCTCATTTTATTTGTCACACTTGTGTTATTTATTTTAATTAAACCCATTAGGCCAAAAATCTATTTTGAAACCCACTAAAAATTAATTATAAATTAATGAGGCCCATGATTAATTCTACATTTAAATGTGTATTAAAAAAAACCTAGTACATTTGTCATGTAATACACATACATACATCTAATTTAATATACAAATTAATAATAGAATGAGAGTGGTGTGCACATAGGGTGCACATGTACGTGTTTGTGCACTAGAAGAAGTGGCTGGCTGCATTTGAATGGAGTGAGTTGGTGAGTTGAGTTAGTGGGTAGTTAAGTAGGATTAGTGATTAGTTAATTGAATATCCATTAGTTAATCCCACTAATTAATCCTATTAATAACCCCCATCCTATTTCTAAACGACAAATGAAAGAAAAAAAATGAAAGTGCATGTTCACTGTGTCGTTTCTTGCTGGCCGATGCTTTGCTGGGGGTTTCTTTGGTCGCAGATTTCGAGGAGGGGCTTGGAGGCTTCTCGGAGTTCATTGCTAGGGAGAAATTAAGATCTCTTAATGGGTTGGTGTTCTTTTTGCGTTCTAATTTAGTAGAATTTATGCATGCTTAGTATTTTTACATGAGTAATTGCTATTCTAATTGGTATGTTGAATGTAGAAATTTTCCTAGAATGTAGAAATTTTCCTAGAATCTAGATTGAATTTTTTTAGTATAATTGTTGTGTGAATTTGTGTAGATGCTATTATGTTCCAATTTGATTATAAATACTCATGTTAATTAGAAAGAATGTGGGAATAGGAACTAGTGTGATTATATGAATGGAAATTTCCTAATTTTTCTAATTGATGCATGTTAGATTATTCATGTAGATGTCAAAATAACGTATTTGGTGTGAATGAAACTTTAATAATTCTATTATGGTGAAATCTTATGAAAAATGAAAATGAACTCATTAATATTAATTTACATTATATGCATTATATTAGTGTGGTTTTTCCTAAAATATAATTGGATGGGATGAATAGTTTATGCAACTCAACATTGTAGAAGTATTAGTAAATTAATATGATTTTTGGGGATAAAATTTCATTATGTTATTAAAATAAATTTTTATAAGTTTAATTCGTGCTAATACTCAGATTATTGGGGAGAGTGAAATCTGGAAGTGATTTGAATTATTAATGTAAAGCAAATTAGAAATCAACAAGTTTTTGTTAAAAGAGATTTGGAAACAGAAAACTGAAAGAAAAGGATTTTTGATCCATATATAATCAGAATAGAGTTTGGGTATACTGGTCTTGGCATGGCTTTGGGCATTGTGAACAGTGTTGGGCTTGTGGGTTCGAGTCTTGGGGGGCTCTGTCTTCTATTAAATTTTGATTCTTATAAAGAAACAGTAAGCAAAGAATATAAGGAACCGAAAGGGTTTCCTTCACAAAAAGCGAACTGGTCTATTGGTTAGGCTTGCGGTTGGCTGTTGGCTGGCTAGGGGTCTTGGGTTCAAGCCCGGCCATACCTAGTTTTCTTTTTATTTATTTTTTAAAGAATTTTTCATGTTATAAATTTTGGGAAAAATTATAATATTATTCTAAAATATTATTAAAGCTTTAAGAAATATTTCCACAATATTTATGATATATTTGTGAGGATTAGAGGTGGTATTCACATTAAATAATGTGTTGGAGGAATTTTTGAATCCAAATTAAAAATGAGATTTTGCATGATTAAAAAGGATTAAAAGAAGAATACAATTTAGACTCATCTTTGTAAAATTTCATGGATATTAACCCGTTGAATTAAGTGAATAGTTTGGACTTGCCTACAAGGTTTTAATTAATTCAATCGTATTGAAAGTTGAAGTTGGTTAGTTCATGTTTTATGAACACAAAGCAAATGAATATGAAGAATTTATGAACAATGAATGAGTTATCCATGATGAGGTTAGATGTAACATATATGGTCTATGTTGAGACGGTGTTTATTCTAGAGTGAGCAAGGCCTAGAATACCGGCCCAGAATACCGGCAGTTGGAATATATGGAAATTGATAGGTAACCAGTGGGTCGACTTTCTCTTGAGAAGTGGCCGGTGTAAGCTAACTTTCTCAGCGTTTGTTTAATTCCGATGGGTAAGCTAAACTCTGGACCTTAATAACTATAAATTAAACTTAAGGACATACACTAGTTGGAGATATGATGAAACAAGGACAAACGTGAGTATGAGGGCCTCAGGATGATCTGTGGTGTGAGATAATCCCCGGAATTATCGAGGTGTGAGTGAAATAGTCTCCGAAATTATCTGCGGTGTGGGATTGATCTCTGGAATTATCTGGATCGAGGCGACGCTCATGGGATGTCTGTGTGTAGTGAGTCGTCATTGCTTACGGTGTGGAGTATTCTAAAAAATTTCCAGGTATGAGTGAAATAGTCTCCGAAATTTTCTATGGATAGAGATTGACCTCTAAAATTATCGGGGCATAAGCTAGGTATGCGAAAATGTCTAAATCTTGTAGTGGTCATAGTAGTAGGATGTATGGCGAGAGATTTAACTCTATAATGTGGAGTACGTAGGTGCTTGCCCTCGGACCTATGTAGTATGAGATGCATAAAATCTGAACAAGTAGGCATTAATTTCATCGTAGTGTAAACATCTGCATTAGACATTAAGTCATAACATACACTGGCATCTTTAGGATAGTCACATTTTTCTCTTTATACATTCAAGTGTGTGGTTGCTAAGTTAATGAGATCGTTGTTTTATACAATTGCGTTAGTTGTATGCAACTGACGTGCCCACAGTTTTTCAGTGCAGGACTTAGATTAGAAAAAGGGTATAAAGATGAATTGATGCTGATGATTATTTTTAGATTAAAGTTGTTAAATGTTAAAGTTGTATATTTTGTAGTAACTCTCGCTGTGTAATTTTTGTAACAGACATTGTGTAATGAAAATGTTTTAAATTCCTTGTAAATTTGTACGAATTGAAGTAAAATATCCTGTTGTGCTACGAATTATCTGTTTTTGGAATTCAGGGCGTTACAGAGTGGTGCCAAGTCACAAAAGCTGGAGGTAGGAAAAGTCAAGTCAACTCGACAAAAAATATATATTCCAATTAAGGTGGAGACTGAATCTCTTAGGTTCTCCAAAGTTTAGGTTATCTAATTCCAAGACCCATATTTGAGCCAAGGTAAAGATTGTTGAGGTTGTGTCTTGAATTATAGTCCTACATGGAAAAATTAATTAGATGGACAGATCATTAATTAGTTTGAACCCTATACTCTAATAGGGGTTTTCCCTTTTGGGTCATTTAGGAGTTCAGACTAATTTACCACATTTCCATTTTGATAAGTGAGACGAAGGTAATGGGCTCGTCACAATTAATACTTATTTTCGCCAAAAATTATTTATTTGTAGCTAAGATTCTTGGCTAATTTCGGCCATGTAATTGTAACCCCTGTTTTCCATTTTCTGTTTTATTGGGTGTATTTTCTTTTCTGAGTATTTAATCATTTTGTACTCTTTTTGTTTCCTCCGAATCGTGTATTGAATCTTCGTTCTCAATATATATATTCATCTTCTTGTTTTGTCGCTTTAATTTGATCTTCTTGATTCGATTGTTTGCCTATTGTTTCATCTCTAGTTGATGGGGCTATTATTTTATTTTATTTTTATCCTCATTAATGAATTGTTCGTGTCCTATGTTATTCATTCATTTTGTCCCTAAATCTATTGTTGGATCTTTTATTCAATTAACCATACCCTATTCTATAATCCTATTGGATCTTGTAAGATCCGCAACCCGTTTACCCCCACCAATCCAACCCGTTACCCCCTTATTAACCCTAATATCATATATATATATATATATATATATATATATATATATATATATATATATATATATATATATATACTGTATATATCCCCTGTTCACCATACAAACCAAAGCTTCCTATTACTACCGAAACCCTAGCTCCTCCCGTTCTCTCTTCATCCCCTATCCCCTCTCCCGACCACCTTAGCCGACGCCAGCAAAGCCCCGACGACCCCTCAGCCAGACTACAGCGCACCCTGCGTCCCTCCCTGCGCTGCTCAACCCCGACCAGCAGTGCCCCGCCTCTCGTCTCCTCCTCACGATGCAGCTACAGCCAGCGCCGCTCCCTGTCCCGTTCTCCCCATCCTGACGTCAACCAGCAGCACAGCTACCCTGTGTTGTTTCCTCCCGCCGTGCCAACAGACAGCCAGCAGCGACAGCAGCGCCAGCCGCAGCCAGCGCCACCCTTTCCATCGCTGTTTCCGCCTCTGTCTGACGTTGTTCCATCGGCTGTCCCTAGAAGCCATCGTCCCCTCGTTGTACACCTCCCCCGGTTGTTGTCCCTATCTCTTCTCGTGAACACGTGTTGTTCTTGTGTGTTCGGACACGTGCATTGCGTTCGTGGATCGTTCGTGTCCGTTCGTAGTATCGTGTTCATGCCCGGGAATCCATTTCCGTTATTCTCGTTCTTGCATCGTTTCCGTCGTCAATTTCAAGACAAGTAACTTGTATTTCTTTTTTTTGTATAATACAAGTACTAAGTACTGCCTGTAGTGTGGCTTTCATCTCTAGATTCATTCTTGTGCAACATCCTTGTTAGATCTTGTCTCTAGTTATTGATCCATTCGTAGTTGTCTTTGGTTACACACACGACATGAAATAACTTAGAAATAATTAGTTATTGTTGCATATATGTGTGTTGTTCGTGATTTATGAAGTGTCGTATGATCTTGTATGCTTGATGTGTTAGTAGTAGTATAACTTGTTGTAGACTTATAAAATATCCTATACCATATTGGTTGGACATCTAGTATACCATATTTCATATTTTATTATGATTTGGATGTGTTTCATATAAACTAGTTGATTTTATGCATGAAGAAGATTTCTGTTTTTTTTGTTGTGACCCCGTATTGTTTAATATTTTAGACCATATTAAGGCCAGTATATGAAAATTATTTGTGAATATGAATCATAGAGATTTCTGCCTACTTTCCAGAATTTCTGACAGATCTCAGTTTCGATTTGTGAGTTGCAAGTTATTGCTGCTTTACTACAGATGTGTAGAAAATTCCAGATTCTGTTTTATATGAATTTTATATGGTTATTTATTTTTACACAAATGTTAAAGATAATATTTTGATCCAGTATTTTGCTGAGTACAACTAGACTTGATTAGGATTAACCCCTAATTTTTATGGATTTAATTGATGACTTTTATAAACTATTCTATACTTGCAAACAACTACTATACTTGCAGAATTTTCATACTGTTCAGTAAAGAACCTTAATTTCAACCTGATTCTACTTGCAGTTGATAAGAACTTTGTAAACATGAAAAATGTAGCCTACTATATCTATTTTATCACCCTTTTGATGGATCTGGATTTTGATTCATACTTTGTAATCTTTTGCTGTTTTAGTACTGATGTATTCAGAGTGTCAGATTTACAAATTTGCTGTATCTTGCTATTTTCTGATTTTATTTGACTATACTATCCATGTTGGAATATTATGAAATTATATTTACTGATACTAGACATAATAAGTAATACCCCATATTTTTCTTGGATTTAATCAGTAAGTTTTTATGCCGTTTTCCTGTTTATGAATACAAACTTCTAATTTCTGGCTGAACATATTTTCTGGATACAATTCTGTTTTGAGTCCTGTTTTTGTGAAATACCATATGACTTATATATATTTGCTGGATTTGGCCGAGAGTCTATTTTTCAGATTTTCTGACGGATCCAGATTTTCATGTCCGTGGCAATAGGAATCCCAGATTTGGTGCACCCGTTCGTGTCCTTTTGTTTAACTTGTACTTGTTCCTTATCATCTCGCCATATTTCTTGACTTGTTTGTACACATCCATGCTTGCTTGAATAATAATAACAAGAACTAAGTCAAGGTTAAAGGGAAAGATCTAATAGTGGAAAATACAGAAACATGTACTCGGAAGGGGATCCATAGATCCTACGTGATTACTTGATACTTCATACTTGGAGCTTGACATGTGATTATTTGACACTTGCACATTTGACACATGATACTTGGTACTTGGAGGTTGATACTTGATACTTGATTACTTGATACTTGTCCCTGAGTACACTACCCTCTATGATCCACTATGAAATCTAAAACGTAAATTATTTGAATGTAGCAACCATGTGGTAAAAATTTGGGATGCACGAAGTGCTACCTAGATAGAAATAAATACAAGACTTTACATAATATGACATCTGTTACATGCTTACCTGTACATGTTACCTGTTTACCTGCTTGCATGATACTTGACATCTGTTACATGTTACGTGTACCCTGTTAGCATATCATGTTACTTGATTCTGTTTCCTGATTTATGTTGGTCATTCTATTTTGTTGTCATGTCTATTCCATACTATGTTTGCTTCTGTTGTTACTCTATATTTGTTTATCTTTTTCTGTACTTGTGCCTAAAGCGGCCCGTAACTTGCATTGACAGGCATTTTGTTTCTTTTTTCCTTTTTCTGCAATCTATTAAATTGTAGATTATGGTGATCAGCTGCCGATGGAGTAGGTGATCAAAGATTTTAGTTGCTGAAGTTCTTGCTACATTTATTTTCCTGCTATTCTTGAATAAATGTAATTACTACATGAATTTTGTATTGAGCAGTTTGTCCCAGAATTTATGACTTGTCCAGATTTGATTTATTTGAGATTATTAAATTTTGTTTCAAGTAAATCCTGTTGGTGATATTAAATTACTCATGCATGCGTGATTGGTTTCTACTTGTTTATTTCTCTGTTATTCCTGTAAAATGTTGAAAAGATCCTTACAGCTTATGAATGGTGAAAGCCATTTGCTGGACTTAGTCACATATCCAGATTCCGTACTTCGTATTCCTTTTTGGGAAGCGGGGTGTGACAGTAATGGTGGAGTATACTCAAATAAGTATTGATGGCTTAATATTGTTTGCCTTTCTGAACATTAGTGTAACTCAAATTTGTCACACTTATTGTTAAACGATTAATCACAAATATTCTCCAACACATACAATATTCTCATCTATATAAATTGTATCTTGTCACGTGTGTTTAATATTGTGACACCATACTCTCACCTTGGAATAAGCCATATCTATTACTTCACATATATCTCATAGGCTAACGTAGAGGCTACTAATTAAGAGATTTATCATGATTACTAAACACCGACTGCCAACAACTCTACCAAAGCAAATACTAATTATATCTAAGTCAGTAATCATGACAAGAACCACCTACATTATCACGATGAACTCCGAATGAGCATAATATTAAATTGAAGAGATTCTTTTTAACATTACCACAACCATGCTATTGATTCCTACATAGAAATCACAACTGATTTGGTCAATCAAATCTCCACCAAATCTTGTGTTATTCTCCTAAGATAAACATAGTTTATTTGTTAGTGATCATCTCTGAAATAGACTTCGTTTAAATCACTTCTCTAGTGAGAAGACATAGCCAGGATATAGATGACCAACTATAAAATTAATCTTAGGTAATGCCCATGTTCCCACTTAAGAGAGCGTGTATTATCCTTTGCAAGAGTTGTCCAAAATGTCATAATCAACTGTCCAACACAATGAAATATTCACGGACGTATGAGCTCATTTATTGGTGTATTAGGTCAACTTACCATGGTGACTACTGCTCAAGTGACCTGAGGATCTATGCACAATGGTAACAGTGAATATCCAAGTACACATTATGTGAATAATCATTGACCAAATATCACTGGGATCCATTTTCAATTTCCATTACTCGAACACCCCATGTGTTAACCTATAGGCACAACTCCATTACCCAGATAGATCTCTAGATAATACAACAAATTTTTCAGATGATTTGTCACTATCATCAGACAGTGAACAAATTTGTTGATCACCATAAACTTGTAACTTATGTCTATCTTGTATGATTTTTATTACAGATATTAGTACATATGACTCTAAAACATATGTACAAATATATAAAACAAATGAAGAGCATAAAAGTATTAAGTTACTATAATTTTTGTAAAACCATAAATAAAATGTATGCCATATATATAAAATCCAGTTAAATTCGGTATCAAGAGCTCATAAATTCTAACATCTTCCTTGGTATGAACTAATCCATACTTATTTCATTGGTTGTAACTATACATAGTTGTGGGTTTTACATGCTTCTGTTGTTTTGTTCTGTCAAATATGTGAAGAACTCGTTATTCCTGGTTCTGCCAAGCTTTGGATAGCAACTCTCCTCATCCTTCCCTTTCCCCTTCATTAACCTACTTCTTGAACTTCAACCATGAACACCTCCTCCACCATGCTCTCCAAAATTGAGTTGAGTGGGTGCGGGCCCAATGAGAGGGCATGCCACCCCATCAACCTCCCCACTGCCACTGCTGATGCACTCCCTCAATCATCGTCTTCTGTCCCTACTTCACCACCCCCCCAACCGATGCCACCTAATCCCTCTCCAAACTTGGTACCCCAAGTCTTGGCTGCACTGATACCTCCTATACAACCCCTTCATTTGAACAACCCCCCGAAAGGGGATGCCCGAGGCTTAGAAAGCACACTCCCAAGCGTGTGCACACCGAAGTGCGCATCAACGAAAGGAAGGGAGAGGCTATAGTCATCATCACCGAGATGAGGGGATTGCCAGGGGACGGACCCATAGAGGGGGTCCTACTACTGGCCCCTACGGGCGTAAAAGACCCCCCCCCCCCCCAAAGTCCAGTGCCACCATCATGGAGTGAGGCACGATCAGAGGAACTACGACCATCGATGCCAAGGCCAAAAAGAAGTCCAAAACAAGTACCTGTACCAACAAGAGAGGATGGAATGCTACACCAAAGAAGCAGAGTCCAGCCACCACCACAAACACCAAAGACCTCACCACCACAAACCCCTATTAACCCACCCTTCTACCGACCATCACCTCAACCACCAATCTCCGCCACCTCCTCAAAAGAATTCTAAACCTACACTTAAATCCAGCGTCGAGTGGGCCCACGATGGGGATCCGATTAATGGGATTACAGTGGAGGGAGATTCTCTCGAAGGGGAGGAACAGTGGATTCAGGTTATCAGCAAAACAAACAAGAGACAGAACACCTCACCACCTTCTCTTCTCGAACACAAAAAGAAACATCGGAAAGGAAAGCGCAAGCCAATACCTCACTTCAACTGCGACGATTTGGGCCACTACAAGAAGGATTGCACAAAAGAAGTCTGATGCCTCAAGTATATGAAATGGGGCCACCTCTCGTATGTGTGTACTAACGTGGTCGAGACTAATAATGACGATGCACGCCCGGTGAGCAGAGGCAGGTCTCCCGATAGTCTAACCTTAATCGGCTAGCAAAGAGCCTAGACACAATCAAGAACGAAGAGAAGTGGCTCCGGCAATGGTGTGCGGTTGCTAAAGTGAGGTCAGGGAGCCCATCAGAGATGCATCTCCTCCAAGCTCTAAATTCAAGGTGGCCAATGAGGGCGCATAGAGACTGGGTAGCCAAGAAAATGTGCCACCAGTAGTTCCTCGTGTCATTCCCATCGCCGGAGAAAGTGGTTGAGGTCACTGGGATGGGAATAGTGGACTTTGGCCATTTCAAGATGGAATTTTTTGAATGGTCACCTAGTTTCGGAGCGGAGTTACCACAGGGCGAAAAGTTTAGGATATGGATCCATAATGTGCTGCTTCACTTTTGGAAGAGGGAGGCCCTCCAAGAGATCATAGGCGACTTTGGCTCGATCGAAGAGATCGACGACAAGACAGTTCGCTTCTCTGACATCGTATCGGCGAGGATACTCATCAGGAGTGCTGACATCTCTTTGATGCCCCGGTTTGCTAAAGTGTTCTCGTTCGAGGAGTCATATCTGATCCAATTCGTGCTTGTCAAGCGAGCGAAGACAGATACGACGCTCTCAGTCGTCATTTCCCCCACTCCTTCATCCGCACTCAGAGACGGTCGTTCATGCAAGCAGGTGGTCTCACCAATATGGGACCTGACTTTGGACGGGGCTCACGAAGTGGAGCGTGCGAACTCATCAGAGTGGCAAGAGGGAAGGAGAGAAGCCATGAACACACAGCGGAGGGATCAGAACCAAGAAAGGTTTCTCCGATCAAAGGTGGCTTAACAAACAGATCCAACGGCCTAGACGGATGCAAAACTGTGGATCGGTACACACCACTGGATTTGGGTAGGCTCGAAGCCCCAGATAAGTCCCTTCGAAAGGAAGAACAAAAGAAATCCCAAAATGGCAATCAACTTCTCGAAGTTGGTGGTCGGAAGCGGCGAGAGGAGCAGAGAGTGGAGACAGGTCGTACGAGAGTAGGAAATGGCAAAAGCACCTTGGAAATCGCCATGCAAAACGACATGCAAAGTTGAACTCCAAAAGGGCAAAAGGAGGTAGCTCTGGGTCCAGAGACTACCACTTTGGGGAAGAAGACGAGCAAAGGGCGGAGCGTTGACAGAGAGTACGACCCAAATTAGAGCAACGCAAGGTTGGGGGGAAAAGATACAGGGAAAGGGGAAAGCTCGAAGTGGAAACTTACAGAAGGGGGGGAAAAAGTTGGATAATAGCAACGAAGGAGGTAATGAAGAGCCTCACTCTTTGTTTGTAACGCCAATCCCCTCTAGTTCTATGCCCCACTCAGAAGGCGCAACGTGGCATCTCCGCTGACAAAGGCGTCACATATAGCGATCTACTGTCTCGCAGCCAAGGGAAGCATATCCTGGTCTCCACTCAGCGGTTGAAGAGGGTTTTAATGAGAGGCTCTTGAACGAAGAGTGTTTAATCTTAGATGAGGAGTTTTTAAATGGGCCCAAAGAGGGATCCAAAATAGGGCCCAAAGAGGGGCCCTTTTGCACAAGCCTAAGTAATTGCATCCCCGTAGATGAAGAAGATCGAGATGATAGACTAAATCTTGAAGATGACTATGTTTATTCAGATGAAGAATCAATTGACTCTGAAGGACTGGCTGAAGAGCTTGCGGGTATCTCAGCGGAATTTGTACCCTCCACTTTCCCTCCATCGCAACCATTGGCTCCAATTTCGACTCAAGGCGGTACAGGATTCAGGGTTCAGAAAGTCGCTAAGAGGGCTATTGAAGAGTCCTTAGATGATTATCTAGAGATTGTTGCAGCCGCTAAGTCGGCTAAGACAAGCGATGGAGGTACACATTCTTTCCTAACTTCTATTTTTAATTTCATGACTGATGCTGAGATTTTTAAGCTAGCCGGAACCTGTGGTCTTGTGGTTAACGATGCTGATAGGAACGCGTTCCTCTTTGACAAAATTAGAGGATGGGAGACTGATAGGGTTAACCTTAATTCTAACTGGACTACCATAGCGAGTCACGGTCCCTTACCTATTCGTAATTAATGGAAGCTCTATTCTGGAACGTTAGAGGCCTCGGTAGGCGAGGCAAGCGGGAAATGGTTAGGGAGGTCATAGCAAAATCGAAGGCTAACATTGTGGGTCTGCAAGAGACCAAGCTGACTCACATGTCGAGACTTAGTAGGTTGGGGGAAAATCGAATCTCTGAATGGAGAATGTCCCCATCTATTGGGGCATCTGGGGGTATCGCTCTAAGTTTTAACCCCGATCTCTTTTGTTGTCTTGACGAGCACTACGGGCAATTTTTTTTGTCGGTCTTGCTTCAACGTAAAGCCGACCTGTGGACTCAGTCAATTACGATGGTCTTTGGTCTGCACACTTCTGCTTCTAAGATGACTTTCTGGACAGAACTAAGAGCGATTCAAACACACTGGCCACACCCCTGGGTGGTAGGGGCGATTTTAACATCATTAGATTCGCCTCGGAACACAAAGGCAGAGGATCCAGTGACTCTGATCGGGAAGCGTTTAATGAGGTTAACGCAGACCTGGAATTGGTTGATATTCCCATCTCTGATAGGTTGTTCACTTGGTCAAACATGCAATCGTCGTCCATTCTAGCGAAACTTGATAGGATTTTGGTCTCCACTGACTGGGAGACCAAATTCCCATTGTCTGTAGCTAAATCAATTCCTAAACACACCTCGGACCATGTACCTATTCTCCTATCCTCCGGGGAAGTTCAACCCACGAAATCACCAAAGTTTAGATTCGAGAAGGCATGGTTAGAAATCCAAGGCTTCCACCACATGGTCTATGAGAGTTGGTCTCTCTCCACTATAGGGATTGAAGTGTAACGCCCCGCCCCAATACTCAGACAATTTTTACTATTTTTAGAAGACAAATTAGATACTGTGTAGTACAACTGCCCACCATAGGCTGCCTCTCAAAAGGTGGTTAACCAATTAGGTGACTCTTGATCACAGACAATTTTATTTATATTAGATTATTTTTTGTCTACTCCAGATATGGGATTACTTTTCATCCACTCCACTGCTTTACTCTTCTGCGAGAGTACACACAGTGAAGTCAACCCCTCTGGGCCCCCAAATCCGCCCATCCAGAGCGCCAGCATATCCAGTGCACAACAATCCAAGGGGCCCACCATGGTGACTCAACGTCACCCTTTGCTGATGAAACATCAACCAAATTCCCTTCATATCAGATCCTATAATTTTCTATAGGGCACCCCCATAGGAAACTTATAGGGAACATTCAATTATATATATATATATATATATATATATATATATATATATATATATATATCTTTACGGGGTATTACATGAAGCCATCGCCGCCATATGGTGTGAAAAAATCAGAAGACTTCGGTGCAAGCTCAGGAAATGGAACCGGACCAGATTTGCGCTGATTTGGAGGGCAAAAGAACCTGTAACCTCTATTTTCCCAAAAACGTATTTTGTGTAATTTCCGTGTATTTAAAATTTTCGTAAATTATTTTTACTGCTTTCAATTTCTTTTGTCAAATCGTACCATTGGATCTTTTATTTAAGTCTGTTTTCGATCAACATTTTTATTTGTAACTATTTCTATAATTTTTATATTGAAATTCAATTCTTATTATTATTACTCTTATTATTATTATTGCTGTTATTTTTTTATATTGTTATTATTATTATTGTTATGGTTATTGTTTCTATTATTATTATTAGCATTTCTATAAAACCATATATGCATTTATAAACATTATATCCTATTTTTATTTATATATATTTTCTCCATTATCTTATTGGATTACCCAGTATCTATTTTATACCCTACAAACCCCAATACCCATTATCATATTTACCCAATACCTAATTTCCCCAAAACCCATTCTCTTAATACCCATACCCAAACCCAGTTGTAAACCCATACCCGTTACCCTATATATATAAACTCAGCCTAAACCCTAACCTATACTGATATACCCCAAACACAGCCGCCTACACTTCATCTTCCACCTCTTCAACTTCGGTCATTCCCCTAACCCATCTTCTCCCGTTCTCCCTCTTCTTCCCTACCAGCAGTGACCTTACCTCGACAACATTGCCCCTGCATCGTGCCTTTCCCCGTCTCCTCTGCGCGCGCCCATTTCTCGGCTGTCGTGACCACCCCTTCGTCAACGACTCCCCGTGCTTCTTTCCCTTTGCCTTCAGCGGACTGTAGCAGCAACAGCGGTCCACAGTGTCACTCCGCCCTCCGATGCCAGCATCTCCCTGTGCGCTCAACCCCTGAGCTGTGACCAGGGGCGGATCCAGGATTGAAATGTGAGGGGGGCTGGAAATTTTTTTTGCACAAGGTGACATGCAAAATATATATAAAGTTGTTATAGATACTAGAGAAGTAAAGTTGTTATAGATACTAGATAGAATAGAGTTGAGCTTGGGCCCAAAAAAATAAATAGAAGGCTCAAATATATATGGGGTGGGCTTTAAAATATATTTGTGGTGGGCTTTAAAAAATTTATGGGGGGGGGCTGAAGCATAAATTCCACACTAATATACCCAAAAAAAAAAATACAACTAAGTGTCAAATGCTGGGGGGGGCTGTAGCATACCCTAGCCCCCCCTGTATCCGCCCCTGGCTGTGACTGTAGCGACCAACGCCATCGATGTCCCTGCTGTGCGCTGTTCTCCTTCGACTACAGCGTCGCGGCACTGCAGCGTGCCGCCCTGCACCTGCCGCCGTTTCTCCGTCCACTGGTTGCCGCCCTGTGCCGATCACTGCAGCTTCTCCCCTGTGCCCTGCTGCAGCCACCTGCGGCCACCACCGCGGCAGCACAGCACCTTCGGCATCCCCTCTCGCCATCACCGTCGGTCTCCTGGCCATCGTCGCCTCCCAGTCGCAGAGCAACCCCCCACCACAGTGCAGCCATGGGTTGCTGTGTGTATATGGGTTTTGATCATGTTAATTCCTGGCCGTCGATTGCCCATGATCTTGATCATCTTGATCTCTTTGATTATGGGCCATCCGATCTTGATCATCGTCTAATCTAATCTAGATCTCTTGATCTGGACCATCCGATCGTCGTTCATCACAATCACGATCATCGTCTTCTTGATCCGTTGATCTCGGCCGTTGATCACATCATCATCATCATCATCATCAAGATCTTAATCTCGACCATCGGATCTCTTTTGATCATTGCGATCGTGATCATCATCTTGATCTTGACCTTGATCTTGATCTTGATCTTCGATCTCAGCTGTCCAATCGACCGATCACACTTGATCTAGGCCCTTGATCGTCTCGTTCGTCTTCTACTTGGTGAGTTAAACATTTGATCCACTTTTTGTTCTTATTCATCAATTGTCAATCATGGTATAGTTACTCTTTTGGTACCCTTATAATTCTTATATGTTTTATTTTCGATCTCGACCGTCGGATTCGCTTGATCTTCATCTTGATCATCGAGATCCGTGTCGATCATGCTCTTCGTCCGGGACCCATCGCCGTTATTCCTCCGTCGGATTCGTAAGCTACTCCCCCAAGACAAGTATTCTTCTTGTACAAATTTTTGTTCTAGTACAAGTGTTTAATTGAAAATACTGCAAATAGGTTGTAGTTGTGACTCCTTCTTGTCTCATCATTTGTTGATCTTGAATTATTCATCATCGATCCCATGATCTCAAGAGTCACAACCCTTCGTTGATATATTATACAAACTACTTGGACTCATTTTATCTCCTAGTCACTTGAACACATGAAACTAAGAAACCCTAGACTTGTAAATGTGTATTGTATCATGTATGTGATGATCTTGTATTCCTTTGAGTTGAGAAATAGATGTTACTTGCTGATTTGATGCCCACTACATCTATTTTGTATCACCTGCTAATCTAGACTCATATTGGTCATTTATCAGGCAACTTATATAAAAGAAATTCACACTTGCTGCTGTTTTTGTCTTTACTTGCTGTTTCAACCCCTATAAAATCAAAATCTGAACTTGAGCCCTGAATATGAAATGTAGTCCTGAATGTCTAGTTGTCAATAAAATCCATAAATTTCGAATTCCGAGTTATGGTCTTGGAGATATCACTGTTTTACTGTTGTTGTGTCGGTAGTCACAGATTCAAAAAAAACTGTTGCACCTCTTTAGTTTACAATTATTTTAACTATGCTACCAGTAAGTAAATAACTTGAAATTTTGCATGCCGTTACTAGACACCCTAGGGAACATTCTCTAATTTTCTCAGAATTAGTTAATGCTGTTTCAACCTTGTTTTATATGTACAAACTCACTTTTACAAATTTTGGCTAAACACAAATGTTGTATAGTTTGCTGTTTTGACACATGTTACCACAACTTTTATGTACTTTAATTATATGCGTCGGAATCGGGTAGGAGTCTAGTTTCTAGAATTTTTAATGGATCCACATTTGCTATCTTGTAGCAACGGGATTCGCAGTTTTGGTACAACAACGTTATACTGTCCAGATTTGAGATTTTCGTTGTTCTTGATATTTTGATTCGTTTTGACCCTCGAACATGTATCTTATCTAGTCTAGACTTATTCCATGTGCTTGTTTATATTTACTTGACTTGTTTTGCACATTTTAATGTTTGCTTGATAACAATAAATTACAAGTCGGGGTTTAAGAGAAAGACCATAGTAGTGGACAATATAAGTAAGTGTACTCGGAAGGGGGCCCGTGTTTTCCAATACTTGGTTCATGAACTTGTTGTATCTTGATTGATTCATGGAGCCATTGCTTGTCTCATGAACTTGTTGGATTGTTGGACCCATTGTGCGGTTCTTGAACTTGTTAGTGGATTCACGAACTTGTTAGATTCTTGGACCCATTGTGCGGTTCTTAAACTTGTTAGTGGATTCACGAACTTGTTTCGTGAACTTGTTATTTATTTTTCGATTCATGAACCATGATTGCTTGATACTTGATACCTGAGTACGCCGCCCTATAAAATTTACCACTAGGCCTAAATGAAATTGCATTGACTGTAACAACCATGTGATAAAAGGATGGCACATGAAGTGCTACCTAGATAGTAATAACTACAAGACTTGAACATGATACATGCTTACTTGATATTTGACTACATGACACATGAGACTTGATACTTGAACATAATACTTGTACTTGACAAC
Source organism: Hemerocallis citrina (assembly GCA_017893485.1). Taxonomy (NCBI): domain Eukaryota; kingdom Viridiplantae; phylum Streptophyta; class Magnoliopsida; order Asparagales; family Asphodelaceae; genus Hemerocallis; species Hemerocallis citrina. The sequence goes on from CM030363.1 coordinate 212,977,712, forward strand.
TTGACACACTAGACTTGAGACTTGTTACTTGACACTTATACGTGATACTTGCTACTTGATACTTAATACAATTACATGTTCACTAGTCACTTGTTCTACTACTAGTATTAGTTACCCAATCTTGTCACTCGAGTTGTCCTTCTTGCTAGCTAAATTCTTGAATCCCCACTACTTGTTGCACCCCTATTACATTCTTGATTCCAATCTAGTTCCATATTTCTTGTACTTGTTTTACTATTTGCGGCCCTAACTTGAACTAAGGGCATTTCTCTCGTTTTCTCTATTTTCTCCTTTTTATATTTTATATACAGACTTTGGAGATGAATTGCCTGCTGAAATTGGTGAGCAGACATTCTAGGCTTCTCTTAGAGCAAGAACTTGTTTAAATATTTGTTTTTCTTAAGTTATTTATTTCTTCTGCTGTATGAACCTTGTAACGGGCTTATAGTCCCGAGTTTTATCTTTTGTTCCAGACATTAAAAATTATTTGGATATTATTATTGTTTCAATTGTTTTCTGTTGCTTAATAAATTATTCATGCATGAGTGGTTGCATATACTTGTTATATTCTTATTGTGATGCTAAGTCGATCCTACATCTTATAGATGATGTTAAAATAATTCGCTGGGCTTCGTCACGCGCTCGTATTCCATGTTTTTGGGAAGCAGGGCATGACAGAACCCCTTCTTGAAGAAATTGAGGAACTGGAGAAGACTGAGGAAACTAGAGATTTGTTACAGGAAGTGCGAAATAGGTTGTTCCAATCCAGACAGGAAATAGACCAACTCTATAGGCTTGAGGAAATCAAATGGCAATAGCAGTCCAGAATTTCGTGGCTCAAAGAGGGAAACGCGAACACGACATTTTTTCATCGAGTAGCAAGTGCCCGGCGTAGGTCTAACCTCATTCACTCGATCCATTCAGACTCTGGAATGATCCAAGGCGACAAGGATATCAGAATGGCATTTCAGTCCCATTTCAAACTACTCTTTGAACACAAAGCTGACCTGAGAGTCCCTATCTGTCACGATTTCTGGCAGGAGCCGGCGGGAAACTCCGGACCTATGCTGCAATCCCTAGAAGCTCCCTTCTATGAGAAGACAGTCTGGGACGCAGTCTAACAACTTGGCAAAGACAAGGCCCCAGGTCCCGACGGTTTCCTTATGATCTTCTATCAGACATTTTGGGAGGAAATCAAAGGCGATTTGATGAGGATGTTTGCTGACTTCTACGACCATAAGCTCAAACTAGGAAGAATTAACTTTGCGGAGGTTGTGCTGATTCCTAAGAAAGAAGACTCCCGGGGGTGGGAGATTACCACCCTATTAGTCTCCTTAACTGCTCTGTTAAGATCATCACAAAGATTCTCGCTAATAGACTGGGAAAGATGATGGACGGTCTCATTAGTCACGATCAGACGGGATTCATTCAAGGACGATGTATTCAGGACAGTATGGCTACGACTGAAGAAACTATACATCAATGTCACACCTCAAATTCTAAGAGCTATTTCCTTCACTGGACTTCGAGAAAGCTTATGATTCGGTCGAGTGGGACTATCTCCTGGAAGCGCTTGCTGGTAGAGGCTTTGGGGATAGATGGATTAGATGGATCCAAACATGTCTGACCACCAGCAGAACTGCAATTTTGGTAAATGGGGTATCGAGCCACCATTTTTCGTGCAAATGGGGCCTCAGACAAGGGGATCTGCTCTCACCACTTCTTTTCACCATTGTGGCATACGTACTTCGGTGCATGATGACTAATTGTGGTAGAGCAGGGTGGATTGTACCGGTGGCAAAGGGAGCAGACCGCAAAGGTTTCTCAATCCTCCAATATGCAGATGATATCCTCCTATTTGGTAATGGCAACCTCGGGGAAACAATCGCTTTCAAAGGTATATTATATAGTTTCGAAGCTTGGTCTGGAATCAGGGTAAACTTCCACAAAAGTCCTCTCATCCCCATTGCCTTGACAACAGAGGAGGCACTAGAACATGCCACAATCCTCAATTGTGCCACAGAATGCTTCCCCATTCAATACCTGGGTCTGCCACTAAGGCCCAAGAAACTCAAAAAGGCTGATTGGCTACCCATTATTGACCGGGTTGAGAACCGTCTAACAGGCTGGAAAGGTAAAGCCCTATATTTGGGAGGGAGAGTCACGCTTATTAATGCAGTCCTATCAAATCTTCTAACCTATTATTTGTCCTTCTTTGAAATTCCGCGATGGAAAGAATTGACCGGACACGAAAACGGTTTTTATGGAAAGGGGTAGACCAGGATCGGGGCGGCTACCACCTTATCAGATGGGAGAAGGCATGCATGAAAAAAATACATGGGGGACTAGGTATCATTGATCTTCGAGATATGAATCTTGCTCTACTGGGTAAATGGTGGTGGAAGGTTTTTCACCCAATTGGAGAAGGGTGGCAAAACTTTGTTCAGGGATATATGCATGAGAATGGAACGAAAAATCTGGGCTTCAGGGTAGGCCCACGTGTATCCTGATTCTGGAAAGGCATCGCTAAGTCCTATGAACCCTTTATGAGCTGTGTTAAATCAGTTATCGGCAACGACAGACTCACCAGATTCTGGTGGGATAAGTGGTGTGGTGATCACACACTTAGAGTCCTGTTCTCCGATTTATATGATCGTGCATCACAACCACACTGCATGGTGGCCGCAACCTAGAAAAGAGGAGTCTGGAAACCAGCCTTTAAAGAATCTCTCGATCTGGGGTCCCAGACTAGACTCATAGAACTTCAGACCTACATCACCAATACTAGAATTAGTTGCTCTCAAGGTCCAGATAAGAAGTCTTGGGGACTGGAAAAGAATAGCACGTTCATCGTTCGCTCCCTGTATAACCGCATTCACTTTAGTGTTGTCTGGAGGACAAAAGCCCCGATGAAAATCAAAGTTTTCTTATGGCTGGTACTGAATGATGCGATTTTGACTGGAGAAAATCTAATTAAATGCCAACCGAATGTGGACTCTTGTTGCGAGTTCTGCCACGTTACCCTAGAAACTAGAGACCACCTCTTCCTACAGTGTCCTAGGAGCAAAGCGGTACTCGTTGTGGTACTCAGCGCTCTAGGAACAAGTCAGTACCCTAGTGTGTACGAGGACCTATGGGTAGGGTCAAAATTTGCTTCTGATAGAAGAACCATGAGAGAAGCGTGGTACATCGCTATTGCCGCAACGACCTGGGTACTTTGGCTAGACAAGAATAATTTTTATTTCCACAGAACTTGTAATAATATTTTTGGTAACTTAACTCACATTATGCATCTTATTTCATTCTGGGCTAATGTGGTAGCAGCAGGTCCCAGAGAAAGGATTTCGAGCGTATTCCAGGTTAAGGATTTTGATGATGAGGAAGTCGACATCAGTCCGACGATCGACTGACAGCCACCGTAGCCGTTGCTGTTGATAGACACCCACCGCCCCAAGGTTTGTTGGGGGGATGTGATGTATTTTGTTTAGTCGCTTGTATGTTGCGGATTTTTTTGGCACTCTTTTGTCCCACCCCCTATGTTTGGGGTGGAGGTTATGTACTCTTGTTTTGTTTGTAGGACATTGTAATTGGCTCAGTACTCTGAGTTTGTTTTATTAACCTCTTATTAATGAAACAGGGTGGCTATACTCTATTTTTTCTTTTCTTTTTTTTTATAAAAAAATTTAGCTCCAACAACCTCATTTTTTTTAATTTTAAAAAAAACCCTCAATTTTTGAAAGTGGTGCCACAAAGAACATGTTTAAAAGTACCAACTTCATAAATGTCAGTTGTTGGAGCTAATGTAGAACCATTTCCAAAGCTTGGGGAGCTTTTACTTGTTTTACATGCACAAAGATGAACGAAAAGTTCCTCATATTTTCTTTCACCTTTTTTTTTGTGATAAAAGGATGACGTCTTTCTCGTTTCATTAAATGAGAACTAAAGAAACATAGTAGAACAAATTACATAATCAAAATAGGGCCTACATAATCCCTTAACAACCATCACCAACTAGAAACCAACTAATAGCGATAAAGCAAGATGAAAGAACATCATAATTTCAAAATACATCAAAATACATGTAGATAATCTACTGCACCCGCAAAGTTTGTGCGCCTTCCTTTCCATGTGCTGGCTCTCTACTCCACTTCGGACATCCTGATCTTCTTCGCATTCCCCACATGACCTGCCCAATCATGAATTAGAAGGAAAATTTTATGCAGTGAAGTATTAAATCTGTGGTTTATATTTCTAAAACATGAATCATTTCGGTCTAGCCATAGACTCCAAATAGTTGCCGCTACTGCTAAGTCCCATGCCCTTTTATCCTGTGCTTTAATGTACTCGTCTCTCCAAGTACCCCATACCTCTGAAGTGGAGGTAGGGCACCGTGTGCACCCGAAACCCCTACAGACTATCTCCCAAGTATGGGCCGCCTTAAGGCAAGTGAAAAATAAATGTGTCGTGTCCTCATCCTCTTGGAGGCATTGCACGCATCTAACGTCAATCTGCATATTTCTTGTTTGTTAGAATAGCGTCGTTATGACTAGCCAGCTAAACACTTTAACTTTTAGCGGTGCTTGAGTTGCCCAAATCCTACTCTACCCTCTGCACCTTATCCCCCCGTCATTGATCCAAAAGTACATTGACGCGACTGAGAAGGATTGTGACCCTTTGAGGTTCCACCACCTCTCGTCTGGCTCGTTAGTCCTTTGACCACCTTCCGCTTGAATTAGCCTATTTAACTCTTCGAATTGGTCGATGCTCTCCTGTGTCAACCCTTCCGACACCGTGAACTTGAGTTTACTATTTTTCCATACATCTGCTACTAATGTGTCGGGATTGACTACTACCGCCGCGGCTTGCTGGAATAAATTTCTAAGAGTTCTATTCCCGTACCATTTGTCTTTCCAGAATCTAGTGCCTTTACCGTCCCCTACTCTGCATCTCGTGTTTGTGTTGAAGATCTCTTCTTGCTTGGTGATCCCTTTCCATAGAAAGGACACCCTCCCGCCCGTGCTTCGCCCCCCGAATATATATTTTTTTCTTCTTCGATAAAGATCAAAGGAGTAGGACCACCACCCTCGTTTTCTATTGTTAATCTTCCACCACCACTTACTGAGCAAGGCTCGGTTCATATCTTAGAGATTAAGAATTCCTAACCCTCTGAATTCTCTTTTCTTACAAACTCTGCCCCACTTTACGAGATGGACCCCTTTGTTTCCTTCACCGGTTCCCTTCCATAAGAAACGTCTTCTCATTTTATCTATCTTATGAATAACCCACTTCGGAACTTCGTAAATAGACATAAGGTACAGAGGAATAGCGTTCAGAACCGAATTGAGCAGAGTGATCCTTCCGCCTAAAGATAGGAATCTACTCTTCCACCCCTCCAATTTCTTCGCAATCTTTTCAATCAATGGCGTCCAGTCCTCTCTTAAAAGCGGACCCTGCCTAATGGGCGTCCCCAAGTATTTGATTGGAAATTCAGCAGTCTCGCATCCTAAGATTTGGGATATCGTGGTAGTCGTTATTGATAGATGTTCACTAATTGGGATCACGCAGCTCTTCTGTAGGTTAACCTTCAACCTAGACCATCCTTGGAAGCATGCCAATGCCACTTTCATCGCTACGACTTCCTCCTCTTTAGCCCTTCCGAATAACAGCCTATTGTCAGCGTATTGGAGTATAGTCATGGCGTGTTCTATTCCTTTTATCTCTATTCCTTTGATTTGATTGTTGATCTGTGCTTTCTTAATCATTTCAGCAAGACCATCTGCCACAATAGCAAACAATAGTGATGATAGCGGATCCCCCTGCCTTAGGCCTCTTTTGCATCCGATTTCTTTTCCCTGCCACCCGTTTACATGTATGAACGATTTTCCTCCTTGAACGCATCTTCTTATCCACATTCTCCATTTTTCTCCAAACCCTTTCAATCGAAGCGCCTCCTCCAAACAATCCCAGTGCACCGAGTCGTAGGCTTTTTGGAAATCTAATTTCAATAGGAAACCGTCTACATTTCCTTTTTTTCCTCTAAACATGACTTCGTGTGCAGTCGCTATGCTGTCCATGATGTCCCTTCCTCGAATGAATCCACTCTACGACTGTGCAACGACATCTTGAATATTCGGTGCTAATCTTTGTGCTAATACTTTTGTGATAATTTTGAAGGATCCATTAATTAAGCTGATCGGTCTGAGGTCCTCAGCTGTTCGAACTTCATGTTTCTTGGGGATTAGAATTATTAAGGCGTAATTAAGTCTCTCCAGGTTAGCGGATCCGTCGTGAAACTCGATGAAGATGTTCATCAAATCCTCCTTTATAATCTGCCAGTAGATCGTTAAGAAGAATATTGGCAAACCATCAGGTCCCGGTGCCTTATCTTGCCCTAGGCTCTTAATTGCCTCGTACACTTCTTCTTCCTTAAATATGTTTTCGATTCCATCGCTCCCCTCAATTTTTGAATCACTCCACATGTCCGACATTAAACTATATCTCTCATTGCTTTTGCTTCCCAGTAAATCGTGGTATTTGGCATCCAAGTGACTTCTAATTAGCTCCTCGTCTTCAGACCAGCTTCCCTCAATGACAAGCCCACCTATGTGAGTTTGTCTTCTTCTACCGTTAACAACTTTATGAAAGAACTTTGTGTTGGCATCCCCTTCCTTCAGCTATTGAATTTGCGATCGCTGTTTCCAATGCATTTCCTCCCTTGTTTGAATGTTAAGAATTTCTAGCCTCCTGTTTGCCAATTCCTCCTTCTCTGGTCCTGTCAGATCTCTGTCCTCCTGCATAGTTTCTAACTTGTAGATCCTGTTGCCTAGCGTCTCTCTTATTATGCCCGCGTTTCGAAATTTTAGCTTTGCCCAACACTTCATTTCCCTTCTTAGGCATCTTGTTTTCTCCACCCATACTCCAACCGTGGAATTTTGGTTGGTTGTACGATTCCATGACTCCCGAATAACCTGCCGCATCTCTTCAAATGTAGTCAATGATTTCTCAAATCTAAATGGGTGGAATTTATTTCTATAATCTAGTTCGCAGTCTATTACCAGAGGTAGATGGTCCGACGTAAAACGAGCTACGGATCTTACTTTGACTTGCGGGAACATATCCTCCCATTCGTTGGAAACTAGGACTCTATCAAGCTGACCTAAAGTCGGGTTGGATTTCATGTTAGACCACGTGAATTTTCTATCAGTCATCTCTAGCTCTAGCAATTCTAAATCGTCAATGATTTTGTTGAAACTTTCTTGCTCAACTTGTATGTGGCCTCTACCTCTATGTTCATCTTGGAATCGCGTGATATTGAAATCTCCTCCTACCACCCATGACTTATCCCATCTGTTCCTGATGTTAACCAACTCCTTCCAAAACTCTTTACGTGCTCTTGATTCGTAAGGACCGTATACCATTGTAAAAACATGCTCCCAATCGTCGCTTCTCCTTCTTAGTTTAATCGACACCGAAAAGTTGCCAACAAACTCATCAAGGATCTCGAAGATTCTTAAATCAACACCTAAGACTATGCCCCCCGAATATCCCCTTGCCGCTTTGAATCTCCAATCGAAATGTTTCGCCCATATGAGCGTGTTGAATTCTTCTAAGGAGTTGTTTTCAATTCTTGTTTCTTGGAATCCGCAAACTGAAGGCCGAATTTTATTAATCGATAAAGAAATCAATCTCTTTTTACTTTTCTGCCTCATCCCTCTCACATTCCAAAATACGTACACCATTAACGCAACGATCTAGACCCCTACTCTCTACCGATCCCGAGCACCCAACTCTCTTAAGCCGAAGTTGCCCTCGATTCTCCTCTAATAATTGCTATATTATTAAATTGTTCTACCCTGGTGGATCACATGGCTAGACCGTAAAGACTAGCAAAGTAAATAAGCGACTCGTCATTTAATGAATTGAGAATTCAGAAGTTGGGATTAAGAGTACCTCCTACGTTGTGCTCCTCCTCATCCAGTTTGGACGTTTCCTTGGTTATTCCCTCTTGATTGATAATTTGCTCTTCCCCCTTGCTAATCTGCCGCTTTCCCCTCCTATGAAATTCAGTGAGTTTCTTACTGCTGTTACTGCCGATGTTACCCCTCAACTCCTTGTCTCCTAGCTTCGTTTCAGCTTCTGAGATAATGAAGTCATCCCAAATGTCGTCCAATGCCCCTATCATTGCGTCGCGATCGTCCAGATCTATTGTGTGTTGCTTCCCGCCCTGTATACTAGGCTGCTCAATCGCCGTGGTAGGAATTATGTGCATCCCGTCTCCCTTTTCCTGTGACACCTTTCGGGTTTGCTCTTGAATTTGAACTCCATAGGCTCTCTTTTTAACAAGAGAGGTTATAGCTAGTCTAATAGACTCCTCTACTTCCTCTTTTGTGAAATGGTTCCAGTCCTCCAAGCTAATACCCAGTTCTCTACTCGCATCGAGACCCCCGCTACTGCCACAGTTCTTTTTCAAAATCCTGCAATTTGTGCATACTAAATTAGTTGATGTGACGTTAGCCAGAGCCCCTGTTGCTTCGTTGGTGATTGCCATCGATTTGATAACTGTTGCCCTACCTTTATGTTCACAGCTAAGCAACTTTGCATCTTGAGCCCCGTGTCCCAGCAGATAGCCCATTTCCTCTTTCTCATCTGTCACCTGTCTCTCTCTTCGGCGCCAAACCATCTTGTTTTGAACCTTTGCCACATCTACATCTTTTGCAGACCGAATGATCTCATCTGCTGCTGATGAGCGGTGCTGATTCTCCCTCGTGAAATGGTTGTAGCCTGTTTGGAGTTTAGATGAGCGGTCAAGATTAGCATCGTTTTGATCCAATAGACAGTGCCTATCTTCTACCTTTGGCTCAGAATCCCTGCCGTCGAAATCCCGCTCTGGTTCCAATGACGCTACAGCACCGAAGGTAACGCTCTTTCTCATCTCAGCAATAACCCACACCTTGTACACTTCCTCTTCGAAGTCCACCATTATTTTGGATGGGATATCTGACTTATTCGCCACCGCGATTCGCAGCCTAGCGAACTTTTGACAATCATGCAATAACGTCCCTTTATCGACTTCGACGATCATTCCGAAGCTGCGGACCATATTCATGAACCCTGATTTGACCCAAAGGTGTAGAGGAAGGTTGTATGGTTGTATCCACACGGTAGGAAGATTGTTCGCATTGAAAGCTCCAAACTTTCGGGACCATGGCGTGAGTGTGATGTAAAATTCCATCCCATTTGCATCCCTGCCTACTATCCCCTTCATAAGTAGAGCGTCTGCCGTCGCTCCACCGTCGTTGCAGTGCGCGAAGAAGTTGCCCCCCGTGGATTCTTGCACCGTCCAATTCGCCGTCAAAGAAACAGTAGCGAGAAGTAAATCTTTAACGTCTTTACTCTGTGGATTCCCCGTACTTGCTCTAACAATCATGCAATTCTTATAGCGGCTTTCCATCTCAGCTATCAACGGCGTGGGAGTAATCATCGCTCTGATCACGCTTCTCTCGCCTGCTACGCTCTCCTGAGTGTGACTGTCGGCAGATTTGCTTGGTGCTACAAGCTGTCGAGATGTAGCTTTGGAACCAGACGCCGAAGTCGTCACCTTGTTTTTGGGGCACGCCGTCGATATGTGACCATACAATTTGCATACATAACAAAACCAGTCGTACTTACAGCTGTTTATGGAGTGCCCTGGCCTTGCGCACTTGTGGCAACATTTCCAACCCTCTGTCTTGCGCTCAGCTGAGTTGCTCTGGCTGGCGCCGTTCTTGTGCGGCTTCCTCCGTTTGATGAGCACCCATTCTCCTTCTTCGTCTTCTCGAATCTTTGGGCTTTCGGTATCTGGTAGGGGCTGATGATGAACTATATGTTCGTCCTCTACCTTCAGTTTGGAACTCGCCACCTCTGCGTAGCTTCTTTTTGGTCGCTCTTCATGCCTAGCTCCAGGTTTGAGTGGCTCCGGTGATGGACGTCTGATCTGTCGGTGTGCTGACCTCTGTAGTCTCTAGCTTCGTCGAACTCGTCCCTCTCCTTGCCTGGGCGATGCTCACTTCCCCTCGTCGTCCGATGCTGGTCCCTATGACTTGGTGGAGACCACGCTTCAGCTCTAGCCCTTGCTCTATTCCGCTTATGGAAGTCGATTCCATCTCTTTTCCTTCCGTGAGCCTCCCTCTCCTCATCTCTAGCTCGTTTAGTGTCAAGCCCCGCTTCCCAAAAATACGGAATACGAGCACGTAACAAAAGCCCAGCGAATGATTTTCATCATCCATAAGCTGTTCAGGAATTTTTTACAACATATCACAATATAATCAGAGTCGGAAGCCAGAAAAAGTCAACCACATGCACATATGAACCAAATACCAACAAGAATACTTGAAATAAAATATATTAATCTCAAATAGTCATGATCTGAAATACACAAATTATCCTGGATCACATCGCCCAAATACAAGAATAAATACAAGTCTCAAAAATACAATATTGTTCAAGCAACTACAAGAAATAATAATAGCAAAATTTCGGCATCTAGTACATCATGTCACCAATCCCGTCTGGAACCAGTCCTCCAAAATCTGCAATTCAACGAATGCAGGAAAGAGAAAAACAGAAAACACAAGTACCCGTCAATTGCAAGTCACGGGTCACAAATAAAGTAGGATGCAAGCACATGGAATGGGGAAAACTAACTAGCACCTAGTATAAGTATGATGTCAACCTAGACAAACTAGCATGGTAAAAGTGTCAAGTGTACACGGCATAACTCAAGTGTCAAGCAAACAAGTATCCTATAACATGCATCAAGTGTCAAGTATCGTGTAATCATGTATCATGTATCATGCTTCAAGTCTCATGTAATCAAGTCTCCTGTATCAAGCAAGCAAGTATCATGTCAAGTCTCTTATTCAAGTATCAGGTTCGAGTATTATATTCAGGTATCATATTCGAGTATTAAGTTCAAGTCTTGTGTGATTACTATCTAGGTAGCACGACATGCCGCCCACACCACATGGTTGCTACAACACAACAGTTTCGCTTTAGATTTCATAGTGGACCATAGAGGGCAGTATACTCAGGTACAGGAAATAGATAACAGGTTCATGAATCAAAACAGGCACACGAATCACCCGATTCATGCATCAACGGGTTCATGAATCAACAGGTACACGACCAACAGGTACGTGCATCAACAGGTAATAGGTACACGACCAACAGGTACGTGCATCAACAGGTAACAGATACACGACCAATAAGTACGTGCATCAATAGGTAACAAGTACATGAACCAATAGGTATCATGCATCAACATGGAAAATACGGGCCCCCTTCCGAGTACACGTTTCTGAATTATCTACTAGTAGATCTTTCCCTTAACCCCGGCTTGGTTACTGTTATTATTAATGTCCAACAAGTATGAATACATTCAAAATAGTGCCAAATAATCATGATATGATCAGGTATAGGTTCAGGGTAACAAATCAGCATGCATGGGTAATATAGATTCACGTATACGAGCAAAATAGTCTAGGTTCATAATCAGGACAGCAAGACCAATCAGTACTAAAACAGTGATTCTAAGACCTACAGGCATGCAAATAAAAATCCGTCAAAGGATCTGGAAACTAGACATCTACACGAATCCAACGCATATAAATAAGTCACATACTAGTTCACAACATCTCAACTCAAAACTGATTTGAATACAGAATTTATGTTCAGCCAGAAAACAGGGGAACGACTTCAAAAGCATAAAAACAGCATGAAAACATACCAAATAATTCCACGAAAAATCTGGGGTGATCCCCTATAGGTATAGACTCAAAATAATAAGTTTCATAATATTCCAGTAAATATAGATAAGCCATCAAAATAAGAAGCAACACGAAAATATAGTTTTGCGAATCTGGAATTTCTTAACACTGCTGTACGAAAACAGGGATATCTGGCAATCAGTGAATCGAAATCCAATTCCGTCAAACCGAAGTGAAAATAGATAGATTTCACTAAATTTAATATCTCAAAAATAATTTTCATAAAACATAAGGAAATAGGGTGAAAACTGGGTTCTATACTGAACAGCACGCAATTTACAGCACAAGATAAATTTAGAAAAGAACATGAAACACTACATAAAACTCATCTTAAACTACACCAAAAATCTGGATAGTTCCTAGTGTCATAAGAAAATATTAAGCAAAATATTATACTAAGATATTATGTATAGATTGGTTCTTGAAAATAATTTGTTAACAAATTTACACAAAATAGAATCTGAAAATCTATCTACACACATTTACCAAAACTATCATATCTCAGTCAACTCCAAATCAGGTAAAACTAGTGGGGTTGGAAAATAGACACAATTATTTACAATTCACTTTTAATTTTGAAGTTCAAATTCGGACTGTAGCCTGGGTGAAAACCGTAAATGAAACCGAACAGGCAGCAAGTTACAGATTTCACGTCTCTACTCAAAAACACCATAACTTCCACAATATTGATCCAAACTTAACCAAACTTAAAACACAACCTACTAATCATCTAAAAATCATGTTTTAGGGGTTCTAACATGTCCAGGCTTAATAATTCTCACATGGACAATCAATCAAACACATAACATGCAATATGTCACATACACGAAAAAAATCAAGTTTGGGTGAAATCTAGGGCATTAACCTATCAAACTTCATGTCACAAGTCTTCTATGGCCAAATTCAACACAATAGAGACAAATCCATCAACAAAAATATAATTTTTGGTTGTCTCTAGACCCAACTACTCTAATTGTGAACTTTTTGACTTGTATCAACCTAATAAAATTTTGTACAAGTTACTTGCCTTGTTATGGAGATGAACGTGATGCAAATCAAAAGTGGGAGGAATTCCCACGGACGAAAAACCACGGACTTACGAACGATAGTTCACGATAGGGGTGGGCATCGGTCGGTATCCGATCTAATATGGACCATCCACCACCGATCCAAAGAAGATCGGTTTTTTAATTTTCTCATCCGCAACCAATCCGAACCTTAATTGGATCGGTTTCCATCCAATCTAATCAAGCTCGGTTTGGATTGGATTGGATGGTCGGTTTGGCATGCTACTTTTCACCTTCAACATCATTCATAATTTTGTTAAAATTTAAAAGATCAACTTCAATCAAACTTAAGGAACAACCTGCTATTTGTTATTCAGAAATAAATTTAAAATGAAGATTCATAAAACCACAAGTTGTTAAAGAATTTTGCACTAATTGTTTGAGATGACGACGTTTAAATGAGTGAGATAAATTGCTTTTTCACTTGCATACTTCTGTAATCTTAGTTTATTATCATAAAAGAAACATCAATAATCATAGCTAATTGAATTTCAGTTGCAATAAAAAAAGATTTAGAAAATAATTTCTGCTTGACTTGATTAAAGTAACTACTAAATATTACATCAACTTTATGATTCAATTAAGTTGGGTCACACTGTAAATCAAGCATTTCTCAACAACATAACATATAGGATTATAGAGAATCAAAACATAGGTAGAACAACTGCTCGGTTTGTATTAAAGAAATTTAACAAGACTATTTGTATCTCAAGGAAAATGAGAAATGACTATTTGTATATTCAAGAAATTAAAGGAGAACTATATTTTTTATGGACTTATGCATAGAGATATGGTCGGTTCGGTTTCATCGGTTATTTGAAAGACTCATCCAATAACCGAACCGATCCAATTGGTTATTGAAGATCAAGAACCGGTCCAATCCAAACCCCCAATTGGTTCGGTTAAAAACCGGTCGGTTCGGGTTGGATTGGTTCGGATTGGTCGGTTCGGATAATAGTTGCCCACCCCTAGTTCACGATGCAAAGCAAATCACGAATCACACACGTACAACCCACTTGCACGCGCGAAGCAACAAGAAAACGAGAAAGATCAATCGGGAGAGAGAAAATCGAGGAAATAAATTTCTCTTTCTTTTTTTTTCACAGGTGAATAGAATAGTATACATAGGTGGGAAAAATTAGGGTCGGGGAAAATTGAGGCGGCTAGCACAAGTGTAGAAAAATGGGCTCGGGTGGGGTGTTTGGAAGTAATCCGGGTGTGAAGGGAGTGGGCTCACGATTTGGGGATGGATTGGTATGGTGGAGGGATTTTGGGAATATTAGGAAGTAGGATAATATTAGTTAGGATATAAAGGTAGGATGTAGTAATTAGGTTTGGTTGAGTATATAATAGGTAAGTAATTAGTAGTAGGTTAGTAAATGGATATAAGGTAAAAGAGTAATGCTACATCCACAATCAATTTCACTACATTTCTCTTCACTATCTTAGGTGGCACACTCCAATAGGTAGGGAAGATAGAGTAGTTAGGGAAACTCTCCTATTGGAGTGTGCCAACTAAGGTAGTGAAGAAAATGGTAGTGAAATTGGTAGTGGCTAAAGCATTACTCTAGGTTGAATATGGTTTTAAATAAGAGTAATGCTACATCCACTACCAATTTCACTACGATAGTGAAGAGAAATGTAGTGAAATTGGTAGTGGATGTAGCATTACTCTTCAACCTATTACCTACTACTAATCCTATACCATTTCTACCACCATCAGATTTATTCTACCATTATCAGTTTATTTCCTTAACGTTTTTTTTTACCTTGAGTAATGCTACATCCACTACCAATTTCACTACATTTCACTTCACTGCCTTATGTGGCACACTCCAATAGGTAGAGGAAGATAGAGTAGGTGGGGGAACTCTCCAATAGGAGAATGCCATATAAGGTAGTAAAGAAAATGGTAGTGAAATTGGTAGTGGCTAAAGCATTACTCTTTAAATAATGCAAATGGGTAATGGGTTGGTTATTGGATATGGGTAAAATAGAATATAGGATTTTAAAATCCAATAAAATAATGGGTATATAAAATTAATAACAAATAAAAATATTGCCTCTAATAAAATGTAATTTGCATCATAAAAATATAATTTATTTAAAATACTACTGATATGGCTAAAAATGAGGTTAAATCGGAACCGTCCAAATCGGGCACGAATCTTGAAGCCCAGGGGTAAAACGGTAATTTTACTTACAGTCAGGTCTGAGACGGTTACTGGATCTCCTCTCCAAAGATCCAATAACCCGTGAACGGATCCACCTCAACTGGGTACGGGTCCCAACCCGAAACGAACCCAGATCAGCAGGATAGAATTAGGGTCTCTGATTCAGCCAAATCAACGACCCTGATTCGTATCTATCCTGTCACCGGGAAATCAGGGATCACATTCCTTATCTGGTTATGAGGATTTTATTCCTTAACATATTCACAGGAATTACCTTCCTAATCTGATCCCTAAAGATGCCTATAAATACCCCCCATCCATCTCCGTTATGAGGTAATCAATCTTTTGCCAGTTTTACGCTCTTTCATAATCACTTCTGATTATTGACTTGAGCGTCGGAGGGTGCGTTGCCGGGATTGACCCCGGTGTCTCGCACGTTTTGCAGGTGAACGGCAGGAGTCAGCAGTCAAACTCCGGCGGATCAGGGTCAGGTGTGCTATTCAGGTTTTCCAAGAATCCACAAATACTATCTGTTTACCCCCACACCAGATTCAGCGGTAACAGATTGGTGCCGTCTGTGGAAAACCAAACGAATAGCAGCCTCCACTCTTCCCGTTGGTCAGATCTGCTCCAGCCATGCCGCCTAGAAAGGTAAGATCCAGGGGGTCCAACCGTGGACCCAACCCCGATCAGCAATAGGAAGTCCCCATCTAGCCCGCTCAGTAGCAGGGGCAACTTCGGCCTCAAGCCGAGGACCAGTCTCCTCTCCCAAATCAACAACCTCCTAATGGTCCCCCCGATCCTCCAAATGTCGGTGCAGGGGTCTCGCGTCCCAACCCACAGAAACAACCTCTCCATCCGGACCACGTCTCCATCCACAATGCCTCTTCGGATTCTATGGCCTCCCACAATCCTCGAGTTTCCGACCTTCGCAACACCATTCTCAATCGGCACAAGGATGAGGATCTTCACCGCTGCCTGGATGAGAAGCGGGCCCGAGAGGGAGTCTCCCGCCAACAACATCCGGGTGAGCAATCTCCTCATCACCGAGATTGCATAAGGTCCCCTAACCGAAGGGGGCGGAGAGAGTCCCCCGAGCATCATAGGAGGAGACCGCATTCCCCTGCTGGTCGGAAACATCCGAGGAACGATGAGGCACCCATCACTCGTGCCGAGTTCCAGCAATTTCAGGCAACGGTGTTGCAGGCTCTCAACCTTCGCCCCAACAACAATAATGCCCAAAGGGTTCCGACACCCCCACGGGTCCCAAGTCCTCGCCATTGGTCCATAACTCCTCCGGCTCCTAATCACCAACAACATAATCTTAGTCCTCGCCGCTCCCAGGATTACCGTCGCCGTAGTCCCTGCTCTCCTTCCTATGAAGACGAGTCCAGAGGCTCGTTTGACTATCACCAGAGGGACGATGCTCTCTACTGCCATCTCCACGAGATGGAGAGGCGCATTGGCCGAATGGACAAGGAGGAAGAGTCGAGAGGAAGGACTGTCCGCCCCAGCAGACCTCCCTTCTCCCGGACCATCATGGAGGCCCCTATCCCAAGGGGTTTCAAGCCTCCACAGTTTGAAACTTACTCGGGGGAGTCGGACCCCGTTGACCACGTCGAAAGCTTCAAGACCTTAATTCTAATCCACCAAGCTTCCGACGCCTTGCTTTGCAAAACCTTCCCCGCCCGCCTCGCCCCCTCTTCCATTTTCTCTTTCGAGCAGTTCGAAACACTCTTCATAACCCACTTCATGAGTAGCAGACGCACGGAGAAGACTAGCATCTCGTTACTCCACCTCCGTCAGGAGAGGGGAGAAAAGTTGAGGGACTATGTGAGGAGGTTTACTGCAGAGGTCAGATCCATCACCTCCCTCGACCAATCAGTTGCAACCGTCGCATTCCAATCCAACGTCCTCAATTCTAACCTTCGCTCGTCCCTTGCTAAAAAGCCCCCGCATAACTTTGCCGACCTTCTTCTTAGGTGCGAGAAGTATATTCGGGCTGAGGAGGCCGAATATCTCCCGGGCTTCGGAGGATCTGCCTCCGGGACGAAAAGAAAGACAACTGAAGAGGAAGGGGCCAAGAAGCTTCAGAGGGATAATAGCGGTCAGCGCCGCCCTCCCCCCAGGTTCGAGAAATTCACTCCTCTCACTACCAATGTCTCCACCATTCTGATGGAAGTTGAGAAGGAAGGGGTCATAC
Organism: Hemerocallis citrina; assembly: GCA_017893485.1. Taxonomy (NCBI): domain Eukaryota; kingdom Viridiplantae; phylum Streptophyta; class Magnoliopsida; order Asparagales; family Asphodelaceae; genus Hemerocallis; species Hemerocallis citrina. The sequence continues at coordinate 212,994,960 of CM030363.1, forward strand.
CTCCTGCTCCGAGGATGAACACCCCATCCAAGAAGAGGAACAAGGAGAAGTGGTGCGCTACCACCGGGATCATGGCCACGACACCAACGACTGTCGGGCACTGAAGAGCGAGATAGAGGCCTTCATCCAGAGGGGGCAGTTGGCCAAATTTGTAAGAGTAAATGATCGAACCGATCGCACCACTCCTCCGCCTCGGGGGGCTAACAAGCGTTCCGAGCGGCGCGATGAAACCCCCGATTTCGAGGAGGAACGCGTTCTGCATCTTATTCATGGAGGCCCCATGGGAGGCTCTTTCAACTCCTCTCGAAAGGCGTTCGTCCGAGAGGTCAATTCTGTTCACGGCGCCCCTCCCCCCAAAGGCCTCGGTGTCCCAGTCACATTCTCAGATGAAGATCTCGAGGGGGTTAGGACTCCCAATTGTGACGCACTTGTTATCGACCTTCGTATGGCAAACTTCAAAGTGCAGAGGATCCTAGTAGACAACGGAAGCTCCGTGAACATCCTCTTCCTCTCAGCCTTCCGAGGTCTTCAGCTATCCCGGGACCGCCTCAAACCGGCCGGCTACACTCTCCACGGGTTCACGGGAGTGCCAGTAACTATCGAAGGGGTGATCACCCTCGACGTAACTGCTGGCAAAACTCCTACCACCCGGACCGAGCCGATGGACTTTATGGTCGTTGATGTCCTAGCTGCATACAACGTCATCCTAGGCCGACCCGGCCTAGCTGCCCTAGAAGCCGTTCCTTCGGCATACCACCTCAAGATGAAATTTCCTACCCGAGCAGGAGTAGGGGAGGTCAAGGGCAATCAGGAGATGGCCCGAAAGTGCTACATGACTTCCACCGGGGGTCCGGTCCTCTCCCTTGAAACTTTGGAGATACCTCAGGAGAGCGTTCGACCAACGTCCGAGCCGGTGGACGAATTGGAAGAGGTGCTCTTCTCGGATGATGATCTGAGCCGAAAGTTCTTCATCAGCAAGACCCTCATGTCTGTCCTATGCTCCGACATAGTGCAGTGCATTCGTAGGAACCACGACCTTTTTGCCTGGTCCGCCACCGACATGCCAGGAATCTCCGAGGAGCTTCTGGTTCACCACCTCAGCGTTGAACCAGGGTCCAAGCTGGTCTAACAGAAGCGACGCAAGTTTGCTCCCGAGCGACAGCAGGCCATCAAAGAAGAGGTCGATAAGCTTCTAAAGGCTCGGTTCATACAGGAAGTTAACTACCCAGAATGGCTTTCCAATGTAGTCATGGTAAAGAAGTCAAATGGGACCTGTAGGATATGTATCGACTTTACTGATCTGAACAAGGCATGTCCCAAAGACCCGTTCCCTCTTCCGAGCATTGACACCCTCATCGATGCCACTTCGGGCCATGAGCTCATCAGCTTCATGGACGCTTTCTCCAGCTACAACCAAATCCGAATGTTTCCCCCGGACATCCCGAAGACTTCCTTTGTTACCGACCAGGGTCTCTACTGTTATAGGGTGATGCCGTTCGGATTGAAGAACGCTGGTGCCACTTACCAGTGCCTTGTTAATAAAGTCTTTCAGAGCCAGATAGGTCACAATATGGAAGTGTATGTCGACGACATGCTTGTAAAAAGCATCCGAGGTGCCGACCATGTTGCCGACCTACAGGAGGCATTCAGTGTACTGAGAAAGCACAACATGAGGCTCAATCCAAACAAGTGTGCATTCGGAGTCTCGTTAGGAAAGTTCCTCGGCTTCATGGTCAGCCAACGAGGAATCAAAGCTAATCCTGAGAAAATCAAGGCCATATTAGACATGGCCCCTCCCAAGAACGTTAAGGAAGTTCAGAGGCTAACAGGCCGCCTAGCCGCTATAGGTCGTTTCCTCTCGAAGTCCGGAGAGAAGTGCCTCCCCTTCTTCAAGGCCTTCAGGGGGGCTAAAGGTTTCGAATGGGGTCAGCAGCAGCAGGAGTCGTTCGACCAGCTGAAGGCTTATCTCATCAACCTTCCTCTACTCAGCAAGCCCGTTCCAGGCGAAACCCTATACCTCTACTTGGCTACTTCTGAGCAGACCCTTAGCGCCGTTTTAGTGAGAGAAGAAGACTGGGCTCAAAGGCCCATCTACTATGTGAGCAAGGTGCTCCGCGATGCCGAGCTCCGCTACCCAAAGATAGAAAAGATGGCGTACGCTCTGATCATGGCAGCGAGAAAGCTTCGCCCCTACTTCCAGTCCCATTTGGTGGTCATCCTCACCGACCAACCGCTGAAACAAGTCCTCCACAAACCTGAGACCTCTGGCCGCCTTATGAAATGGTCCATCGAGCTAAGCCAGCACGACGTCTCATACCACCCTCGGACTGCGATCAAGGCTCAAGCCTTAGCAGAGTTCATCGTCGAGAGCACCATTCCCGAGGTCAACCAGGCGCCGAACGGACCCCCTATCTGGTCGGTTTTGTGGACGGCTCTTCTTGTAGCGAAGGAAGCGGAGCTGGGGTCATTCTGGCAGGCCCAAATGATTTCGTCCTCCAGTATGCCCTCTGCATGAACTTCAAGGCCTCAAACAACGAAGCAGAGTATGAGGCACTAATTGCCGGTCTCGGATTGGCCCGAAGTGCAGCGGCGCAATGCCTCCAAATCTATAGTGACTCTCAATTGGTGGTAAATCAAGTCTTGGGCGAGTACGAGGCACGAGACGATCGGATGGCGAAGTATCTCGCTAAAGTCCAAGCTCTCATGGCCCGATTCGAAGAAGCGCTCATCCAGCGGATCCCCCGAGAAGAGAATTCCCAGGCCGACGCCCTCTCCAAGTTAGCCTCCTCCTCCCTCCAAGGTCTCGAGCAGACCGTCTTGATCGAGGTTCTCTTGAAACCAAGTATAGAAGACGAGACCCTTGACTCAGTGGAGTCGCTGCCGATCCTACTGCAAGATAACTGGATGAAACCATTGGTAGAATTCCTAAGAGACGGGCTCCTCCCTGAAGACCCTAAGAAAGCTCGCCGAGTAAGAACCAGAGCAGAGCGGCCTAGTCGAGGGGATTCTATACAAACGCTCCTTCTCGCAGGTGGACGGCAGGCCATACTTGAGATGCCTCTCCCCAGAACAAGCCGACTACGCCTTACAGGAGCTCAACGAAGGCATTAGCAGTGCACATTCAGGGTCCAGATCCCTAGCTCGGAAGGTATTGAATTACGGTTACTTCTGGCCTACTATCCTCCAAGACGCCGAGCGACACGTTCGGCAATGCGACTCTTGTCAGAAGTATTCAAACATTCATCGCCTCCTTCAAGCTCAGCTCACCTCCCTATCAAGTCCTTTCCCCTTTGCCATGTGGGGGATGGATTTACTAGGGCCATTCCCTCCAGCTCTGGGCCAGTTCAAGTTCTTAGTCGTGGCGATCGACTACTTCTCGAAGTGGATAGAGGCCGAGCCCCTGGCAACGATCACAGAGAACAAGGTGCTTCAGTTCTTCTAGAAGAACGTCATCTGCCAGTTCGGTGTCCCCCAAGTCCTCATAACAGACAACAGAACACAATTTACTGGGGCTGCGTTCCGAGCTCTGTGTGAAGACCTCGCCATCCAACAACGTTTCTCCTCCGTCTCCCATCCGCAGTCGAATGGCCAAGTCGAAAATGCTAACCGGCAGATTCTCTCCGGTATTAAGAAGAGGTTGGATAAGTGCTCCAAAGGTTTATGGGTCGATCAGCTCCCCAACGTCACTACAACACAGAACCTATTCCCCGGCATTTTTTAGACCTTCACCGGCATTTTTTTACGCAGGTGAAACATTTAACGGCATTTATAAAAACGCCGGTGCAAATGCCACCGAATCGAGCGTCGCGGAAAGATAGGCACATTCACCGGCATTTTAACTGGACGCCGGTATATGCCGGTATATCTTTAAAATACACCGGCAGCCAGGCAATTGCCGGTATATGGCGATTTCTGGGTGCCGTTCTTTCCCCCAATATACATTCACCGGCGGTCACATACCGCCGGTATATATCTTTTCACCGGCGATTGTACAAACACCGGGGAATGTGTAATATTTACCGGCGGTTGTAAAGCGCCGGTGTATGCTTGTTTCTAAGCGCCCTTCTTTTCCTACTTACAAAGACCGGCGTGTCATAAACCATCGCCATATAGATATTCATCGGCGTTTTATAAAATGCCAGTGTAGCTTAGGAGTGCTGCAGCTTACTGGTACACCCGCCTGTGTGGAAACGCCTCTCTAACGAAATTTTTAGCTAAACAATTAGATACACCGGCGTTCTATGAAACGCCGGTGTATGCTTGTTGGTTTTTTCTGCTCCAATTTTTCATTCGATTTCAATTCACAATTTCATTTAAAAAACTTGTAAACTAATTCACAACTGAATCAACCAATTTCATGCATATTAATGCGCAAATCACAACCAAACACAAGAATTAATTAAGAATAAAGTTTCACACATAGTCCATTAATTGTCCAAATTCACCGCTTAATTAACAACATAATTAACAAATACAGTAATTAACATCCCATATATCTCAACAACTACTTAAAACAACAATAAAGAACATAACAACAACAAGAACAACATAACAACAATAACTAGAGGCCGCCGACCACAGATCCATACCCCTCTAGTAGCTTCAGTGCTAATCAACAGAATTTCCTTGATCTGGGTGACTGCTGTATGAAAAAAAACAATAATTTAGTTCAATAGTAAACCAAATATAAGAAAAATAAGTAAAATAAGAAGGGGCTCATATCAAGTGTAGTTTGAAGGAACTGTCATCGTGGAAGGAAACCAAATATAGAAGCCAGAAATGGAAACAGAGAATGGTAGAGAATGAGGATACACCAGGCTAACATAGCGGCATTTTCCTCATCTCTCTCATCCAATGGTAGAGAATGAGGATACACCAGGCTAACATAGCGGCATTTTCCTCATCTCTCTCTCATCCTGCTTTCTCTTCAGCAAACTCACATAAAGAGACATCAGCAACAACAACAAGAGCGACAAGAACAACAATAATAATAATTTATTATAAACGAGATGTCTCTATATAGGTTTCCAGATCTCCACTCGAGCCCTCTCTTTCTAATCACAGCCCAATTAAGAACATAGACAACAGCCACTAAACAATCCAATCACAGCCCAATCAAAATTTGCCATCTTGGAACTTAAATCTTCAGATGCATGAATTCAGCTTCTTTAACAGTAAAAGATAATGAAAATGACAATCAAAATCATGCTAAGAAGGCAATCAGATGCATGAATTCCAGCTTCTTTCACAGTAAAAGAAAATGAAAATTTCCAGTATCTAAGCATATATGTTTCTCCATCAATTCATCATCCCAACTAAATCATGATGTTTGTGGCTATAAAAGAAAACTGCACAAGGTTTGTTCTCACCCAGTTCTTGTACAGATTTGGAGGATTTTGGTATACAGCCAGCATCCTGTGGTTGACAGTTAACACATTTTGGGGAAAAAAATCATGCTAAGGCAATTAGATGCATGAATTCCAGCTTCTTTCACAGTAAAAGAAAATAAAAATTTCCAGTATATAAGCATATATGTTTCTCTATAAATTCTCCATCCCAACTAAATCATAATGTTTGTGGCTACAAAAGAAAACTACACAAGGTTTGTTCTCACCCAATTCTTGTACAGATTTGGAGGATTTTGGTATACAGCCAGCATCCTTAGTTGACAGTCAACCCATTTTGGTAAAAAAATCATGCTAAGATGACAATAAGATGCATGAATTCAGCATCTTTGATAGTGAAAGAAAATGAAAATTTCCAGTATGTAAGCATATATGTTTCTCTATTAATTCTTCATCCCAAACTAAATCATGATGTTTGTTGCTACAAAAGAAAACTGCACAAGGTTTGTTCTCACCCAATTCTTGTACAGATTTGGAGGATTTTGGTATACAGCCAGCATCCTCTAGTTGACAGTTAACACATTTTGGGAAAAAAATCATGCTAAGAAGGTAATCAGATGCATGAATTCCAGCTTCTTTCACAGTAAAAGAAAATGAAAATTTCCAGTATATAAGCATATATGTTTCTCTATAAATTCTTCATCCCAACTAAACCATTGATGTTTGTGCCTCCAAAAGAAACCTGCACAAGGTTTGTTCCGCCCAATTCTTGTACAGATTTGGAGGATTTTGGTATACATACAGCATACTTAGTTGACAGTTAACCCATTTTGGTAAAAAAAAAATGCTAAAAAGGCAATCAGATGCATGAATTCCAGCTTCTTTCACAGTAAAAGAAAATGAAAATTTTCAGTATCTAAGCATATATGTTTCTCCATCAATTCATCATCCCAACTAAATCATGATGTTTGTGGCTACAAAAGAAAACTGCACAAGGTTTGTTCTCACCCAATTCTTGTACAGATTTGGAGAATTTCGGTATACATACAGCATACTTAGTTGACAGTGAACCCATTTTGGTAAAAAAATCATGCTAAGATGCCAATCAGATGCATGAATTCAGCATCTTTGATAGTGAAAGAAAATAAAAATTTCCAGTATGTAAGCATATATGTTTCTCTATTAATTCTTCATCCCAAACTAAATCATGATGTTTGTTGCTACAAAAGAAAACTGCACAAGGTTTGTTCTCACCCAATTCTTGTACAGATTTGGAGGATTTTGGTATACAGCCAGCATCCTTAGTTGACAGTTAACACATTTTGGTTAAAAATCATGCTAAGAAGGCAATCAGATGCATGAATTCCAGCTTCCTTCATAGTAAAAGAAAATGAAAATTTCCAGTATGTAAGCATATATGTTTCTCTATTAATTCTTCATCCCAAACTAAATCATGATGTTTGTTGCTACAAACGAAAACTGCACAAGGTTTGTTCTCACCCAATTCTTGTACAGATTTGGTGGATTTTGGTATACAGCCAGCATCCTCTAGTTGACAGTTAACACATTTTGGGGAAAAAATCATGCTAAGAAGGCAATCAGATGCATGAATTCCAACTTCTTTCACAGTAAAAGAAAATGAAAATTTCCAGTATATAAGCATATATGTTTCTCTATAAATTCTCCATCCCAACTAAATCATGATGTTTGTGGCTACAAAAGAAAACCACACAAGGTTTGTTCTCACCTAATTCTTGTACACATTTGGAGGATTTTGGTATACAGCCAGCATCCTTAGTTGACAGTCAACCCATTTTGGTAAAAAAATTATGCTAAGATGACAATAAGATGCATGAATTCAGCATCTTTGATAGTGAAAGAAAATGAAAATTTCCAGTATGTAAGCATATATGTTTCTCTATTAATTCTTCATCCCAAACTAAATCATGATGTTTGTTGCTACAAAAGAAAACTGCACAAGGTTTGTTCTCACCCAATTCTTGTACAGATTTGGAGGATTTTGGTATACAGCCAGCATCCTTAGTTGACAGTTAACACATTTTGGTAAAAAAATCATGCTAAGAAGGCAATCAGATGCATGAATTCCAGCTTCTTTCACAGTAAAAGAAAATGAAAATTTCCAGTATCTAAGCATATATGTTTCTCCATCAATTCATCATCCCAACTAAATCATTGATGTTTGTGGCTCAAAGAAGATTTTAGATCCAGGATGACAAATTTTCATTGGGCTTTGAATGGAGATTCTAGTCATAGATCGATTCTTCGGAGTCTGACTTTCTAAAGGAAATGCCATTTGGAAGTATGCGGGTACATGTTTGTTGGATAACCAAAACTCCCATTTTTTTTGAAGAAAAATAAGAATATGGCTCATATCAAGTGTAGTTTTAAGGACCTGTCATCGTGGAAGGAAACCAAATATAGAAACCAGAAAGAGGAATGGTGGAGAATGAGGATACACCAGGCTAACATAGCGGCATTTTCCTCATCTCTCTCTCATCCTTGCTTTCTCTTCAGCAAACGCACATAAAGAGACATCAGCAACAACAGCAAGAGCGACAAGAACAACAATAATAATAAATTATTATGAATGAGATGTCTCTATATGGGTTTCCAGATCTTCACTCGAGCCCTCTCTTTCTAATCACAGCCCAATTAAGAACACTTGTTGATAGTCACTAAAAAATCCAATCACAGCCCAATCAAAATTTGTGATCCTGGATCTACAAACATATATGCTTAGATACTGCAAATTTTCATTTTCTTTTACTGTTAAAGAAGCTGAATTCATGCATCTGATTGTCATCTTGGCATGATTTTTTACCAAAATGGGTTCACTGTCAACTAAGGATGCTAGCTGTATACCAAAATCCTCCAATTATGTACAAGAATTGGGCTGAACAAACCTTGTGCAGGTCATAGAATGTCATCTAAGCATGCTATATGACAAAGTGGGGTTGGTCATAGAATGCATGAACGACACGTATTAGTGTTTGAAGAACAATAAGAACAGGGCTCATATCAAGTGTAGTTTTACGGAACTGTCATCGTGGAAGGAAACCAATTTAATATAGAAGCCATAAATGGAGCCAGAAAGAGGAATGGTAGAGAATGAGGATACACCAGGCTAACATAGCGGCATTTTCCTCAACTCTTTCTCATCCCTTCTTTCTCTTCAACACACGCACACAGCAAGAGGGGGTTGGTCCAACAATAATAATAGATTATTATGAACGAGATGTCTCTATACGGGTTTCCAGATCTCCACTCGAGCACTTTCTTTCTAATCACAGCCCAATTAAGAAACATAGACGACAGCCACAATGCAGACTCACAAACACTAATACGTGTCTTTCATGCATTCAAAATTATAATATCTTCAAAATAACCAATTTAAAGACTTACCGGTGGAATTATCCGTGGGTTCCTTGCTATTACCATAATAAAGGATGAGAATTTGCTTGCATCTATCACCAACCGGTTGCCCGACAGTGGGCGGCGTGCTACCCTCTCCCTCCTCTGTTTGACTGCCATTATTACCTAGGATTAACAAACCAACATAATTACAAAAAATTAAAAAAGTGAGATTTGTAATAAATTCAACTACAATGATAGTTTGATGCAAATGACACTAAGCATTGTTTAATGTAAATGACACCAAGCAGTAGAAAATAGGAAGATAATTAAACCAATTATTAAATTCACATACAACATGTTCGGAATTACAAGATATAATATTACAACAAGATTTAAGACACGAAAATTACAGGACATATAATATTGAGCTATAAAAATCAAGTAAACTATAATACGACATCTTCCAATACATCGCCCTCTTCTCCATCCTTGCGGAGCCAAGTCCCGCAAATTCCACCGTCGGTTGTGTTTACATCAAACATAGGAAACTCAGAAGCAATGTAACTGTTCATGGCTTCACCGTCTTCATCGTCTCAAGTATCGCCCAGTTTGAATACATCTCTTGGTTGCATCTCAAGAGCCACATACGATTTTGGAAGGGTTGGATCTTCAATGTAGAACACTTGTTGCACTTGGGATGGAAACACAAATGGTTCGTGGCTAATGTGTGTACTGATATGAATCAATTTTGAGAAGTTTACAACTGTGAAACCAAACTTATCCTTGTTATTAGCAAAATTCCTATCAAACTCAGCCCAATCCCCACGAAATAAGACAACACGAAAATGACCAAAATAGTTCAACTCAATGATATCCGTGAGCACTCCTTAGTAGTCGAGATCTCCATCTACCGGCCTCGTGTCCGACTTGGAAGCATAACTTCTAGTCTTAGAAGTCACTACCATTCCACTATTTTGAGACTTCAAATTACATTCATGATCTTTAGTACGAAATCTAAAGCCGTTGAATATGTATCCTCCGTATCTTTTGGCCATTTATAGGGACCCTTGGCAAGTACTTGTATTAATTTTGCGCAAATCGTATCAGCACCATGGATAATGTAGATATAATGAAGATTAACTTGCATTTTCGGAATTCACCTACATAAGATTCAAACCACTTATGAAATTTTTCATTCATCAACTTGTTTTGTTCACGTGGTGGTAGTCTTCTTGATCTAGCCCTTCGTTTGATGTCCCTGACAAATTCGCTAAAATACAAGCAATTGAAATAAGGAATAACAAAAGTAAGTTAATATCGAACTCTGCAGTTTTCCCTATATTTGATTTAAATTCAAAAGCAACTTACTTTCGAAATGGTTCCACTGATGCATGGTGGTCTAGCACATATCGATGTGCCTATTCCCACGTTAAGTTATCTAGCTCAAAAGCATCAACTTTACCAACAGTAGTGCCAGCGGTATCAAAAAGATATTTAGCACCATCAAGATTGGAAATGTCTAGATTTCTTCTTGGTCTAGTCAAAGATGTCTCTACACCCTGCAGATACCTGGAACAAAAATGTGAACACTCCTCCGATAGATATACCTGAGCTATTGACCCTTCAGGATATGCTCTATTTTTAACATAACCCTTGAGCCGGTATAGGTACCTGAACATGTATAATTAATGATTTAGAGCGAAGTAGGGGATTAAAAAAAATGAGCTTTTGAAAATTCTGTTTTGTAAGATGCATGAATTCTTTTACCTCTCAATGGGGTACATCCACCGATAGTGAACAGGACCACTGACTCTGGCTTCACCAGCAAGGTGGATTATCAAGTGAATCATTATAGTGAAGAACGATGGCGGAAATATCAACTCCATTTTACTAAGTGTCAATGCCGCCCGCTGCTCCAATTGGTCAATATCTTCAACACAAAGCATTCTTGAGCAAATACCTTTATATATGCTACAAAGATCTTTTAGGACAGTAGTGATTTGCTCACATATTGAAGACCTTAGGGCCACAGGAAGGAGATCTTGCATTAGGACGTGGTAGTCGTGTGACTTTAGACCCTGAAGCATCTTCTCTTTAAAGTTGACACATCTTGCTATGTTAGAAGAATAGCCATCAGGAACTTTAAGTTCCAGTAGAACTTTGCAAAACAATTCCAACTCCAATTTTGACATTGAATAGATTGCAGGAGGTAGGAGTACTTTCCCGTTCGGTAATTTCCCTGGGTGCAACTCATGTCGGATGCCCATTGACTTCAAATCAAGTCGGCTCTTGAAATTGTCCTTTGTCTTCCGGTCATCTCCCATAACTGTTCCTATACAATTTTCACCAATATTTTTTCCGATATGTATCACATCTAAATTATGTCGCAATAAGTTGAATTCCCAATACGGCAACTTGAAGAAAATACTCTTCTTCTTCCATGCACCTAAACTCGTCATGTTCTGATCCTCATCTTCACCACATAGATCGGTCTCCTCACCTTGCTCCGGCCTTGCCCTTTTCTTGCCCTTTTTGCTGACTTGTGGTTCTTTTCCATATTTGAACTGATGACCATCTACCCGCCTCAAAATATCTGACCCAGAAGAAGCTCCAGGAGCATGTTCCCACTCGTCGGTACCATCAAATGTCGCTGTCTCTGCCCGAAATATATGTGTGTCAGGCAAACATCTCCTATGACCCATATAGCAAAACTTTCTGCCATTGTACAACCACCTTGAACTAGTTTGGTCAGCACAACAAGGACATGCATAACGTCCTTTAGTGCTATATCCAGATAAATTTGCATATGCTGAAAAATCATTGATTGTCCAAGACAACGCAACCCGAAGAGAAAATGTTTCTTTAGCCACAGCATCATAGGTTGGAACACCCACCCACAATTTCTAAAGTTCATCTATTAACGGCTGTAGGTACACATCTATATCATTTCCAGGACCTTTCGGTCCAGGAACTATCATGGACAAAATAAATGAGGACTGCTTCATGCATTTCCAAGGCGGCAAATTGTATGGTATTAACACAACAGGCCATATGCTGTATGTACTACTCATTTGCCTAAAAGGGTTGAAACCATCACTAGCTAGTCCAAGTCTCACATTTCGAGGATCTTCCGCAAAATCGGGATATCTTTCATCAAATTTTTTCCAAGATTGAGAATCAGCAGGATGTCTAAGAATCCCATCATTAGTGCGACCTTCAGCATGCCATTTCATATCAGAAGAAGTTTTCGTAGACATAAACAACTTTTGTAGCCTAGGAATCAGAGGAAAGTAACGCAGTATTTTGGCAGGCTTCTTTCTCCTACTTCGCTTAGTAGACCCACTGGCTTGATCGTCTTGATGTGGTGTTTCTGTCCATTTCGAAGAACCACATACTTCGCAATTCTCTAGACTTTCCTTACCTCCCGTGAAAAGCATACAGTCATTTGGACATGCTGCTATCTTCTCATACCCTAAATCGAAAGAATTTAGGAATTTTTTGATTTTATAGGCTGAGTTTGGAAGACAGATTTCTGGAAATGCTTCATTCAACAGTTCAAGTAGCATACTGAAGGACTTAGCTGACCACCCGTTTAAACATTTAATCTGAAATAGTCTGACAATGAATGAGAATTTAGAGAATTTGGTGCAATCGCGGTACAGCGGAGTACTAGCATCTTCAAGCAACTTAGCGAAGGATTCTTGCTGTTTATTTTTTTCAGGGGTGGGGTCAGGCATTTCCTCGTCCACTCCACCACCAATCTGGTTTGTTTCTGTTGACTCATTATGAACTTGGGTTGTTGGATTATTGGTGTAGAAAGAAACATTATGAATCCCCAAGGCGTCTTGCAACAAAGCATGCATCTCATCGGGAACACTTAAGTCTTCGTTCACTAAGGGCTCATCTACATTTTCTAATACAACCGGACGAACAGGAGCTGACGTATGATCCTCTCCATGACAAAACTACCGTGTGTACCCTTGAAGAAAACCGTTGACAACCAAATTTGTATGTACTACGTCACATGTCCTCAAATTACAATTTGTACACCGAAGGCATGGACAAAGGATTAGGTTGGGATCACGGGAATGTCGTTTGGCAAAGATAATAAAATCTTTAATACCATCATGGTACTCCTTGGATAATCGTGGTTTACTAATCCAACTTTTATCCATTATAACAATAGCACACAATCTGAAATTAAAATTTGACATATTAATTAGTATTGACATTAAAGGGCATTTTGTATATTTAATTTCACCTTTTTTAAAACCAACCCTAGCTGCAAATAAATAAACGATATAACAATTAACTGTAAAATAAAGAAATCGTGGTTCCAAAAATGTATAAAAAACAATTAAATCTTAATACAATCTACTCTATTCACATAACCCTAAACTACAATTGTGGAAATTATCACAACCACCTTAGTGACATTTTATCGCACACCTTGTGTTCGAGTCTAATATCGATTCGACTATAGTCTCCCCTGTATTTGGCTTTCCGTTCAAGGAGATGATGATGATAAAGGGTATTTGCTGAGGAAGAGGAATCGGACGAATAACGAGGGCGTCGTGCTGTAATTACGGTAACAAGAAGATCTGATGACTCATGAACTATTCTGTTCATGGCTACTAATAATCAGTTACTCATCCCAAAATAATAATAATAATAATAATAATAATAATAATAATAATAATAATAATAAACCTGCACAAAAGAAACTAATATGGCTACTAATATTGTACAAATTTGGAGGATTTTGGTATACAGCTAGCATACTTAGATGACAATAAGATGCATGAATTCAGCATCTTTGATAGTGAAAGAAAATGAAAATTTCCAGTATGTAAGCATATATGTTTCTCTATTAATTCTTCATCCCAAACTAAATCATGATGTTTGTTGCTACAAAAAAAAAACTGCACAAGGTTTGTTCTCACCCAATTCTTGTACAGATTTGGAGGATTTTGGTATACAGCCAGCATCCTCTAGTTGACAGTTAACACATTTTGGGAACAAAATCATGCTAAGAAGGCAATCAGATGCATGAATTCCAGCTTCTTTCACAGTAAAAGAAAATGAAAATTTCCAGTATATAAGCATATATGTTTCTCTATAAATTCTTCATCCCAACTAAACCATTGATGTTTGTGCCTCCAAAAGAAACCTGCACAAGGTTTGTTCTGCCCAATTCTTGTACAGATTTGGAGGATTTTGGTATACATACAGCATACTTAGTTGACAATTAACCCATTTTGGTAAAAAAAACATGCTAAGAAGGCAATCAGATGCATGAATTCCAGCTTCTTTCACAGTAAAAGAAAATGAAAATTTCCAGTATATAAGCATATATGTTTCTCTATAAATTCTTCATCCCAACTAAATCATGATTTTGTGGCTACAGAAGAAAACTGCACAAGGTTTGTTCTCACCCAATTCTTGTACAGATTTGGAGGATTTTGGTATACAGCCAGCATCCTCTAGTTGACAGTTAACACATTTTGGGAAAAAAATCATGCTAAGAAGGCAATCAGATGCATGAATTCCAGCTTCTTTCACAGTAAAAGAAAATGAAAATTTCCAGTATATAAGCATATATGTTTCTCTATAAATTCTTCATCCAAACTAAATCATGATGTTTGTTGCCACAAAAGAAAACTGCACAAGGTTTGTTCTCACCCAATTCTTGTACAGATTTGGAGGATTTTGGTATACATCCAGCATCCTCTAGTTGACAGTTAACACATTTTGGTAAAAAAATCATGCTAAAAGGGCAATCAGATGCATGAATTCCGGCTTCTTTCACAGTAAAAGAAAATGAAAATTTCCAGTATATAAGCATATATGTTTCTCTATAAATTCTTCATCCCAACTAAATCATGATGTTTGTGGCTACAAAAGAAAACTGCACAAGGTTTGTTCTCACCCAATTCTTGTACAGATTTGGAGGATTTTGGTATACAGCCAGCATCCTCTAGTTGACAGTTAACACATTTTGGGGAAAAATCATGCTAAGAAGGCAATCTGATGCATGAATTCCAGCTTCTTTCACAGTAAAAGAAAATGAAAATTTCCAGTATATAAGCATATATGTTTCTCTATTAATTCTCCATCCCAACTAAATCATGATGTTTGTGGCTACAAAAGAAAACTGCACAAGGTTTGTTCTCACCCAATTCTTGTACAGATTTGGAGAATTTTGGTATACATACATCATACTTAGTTGACAGTGAACCCATTTTGGTAAAAAATCATGCTAAGATGCCAATCAGATGCATGAATTCAGTATCTTTGACAGTGAAAAGGAGAGAAATCAACATTAATTACCGAAGAGAGAGAGGGGACCGACCAGCGGGGCGACGAGCGGTGGCGTAGGAGATAGAGAGAGAGCGGGGCGACGAGTGGTGGTTTTTGATCGCAAATTCACCGCGAAATAGAGAGAGGGATGAGGGAAATCGAATTGGGCTGTCGAAGATGACGAAGGGTCGGAGGCGAAGCGCGCGAAATAGAGAGAGGGAGGAGGGAAAACGAAGCGGCGAAAATTAGGTTTGGGAATTAGCGAGCGAAATGTTAGGGTTCGCGGGGATTTATCTCAGTTAATTCACCGGCGTTTGAAGTTACGAACGCCGGTGAATGTATCTATATATTCCCCGGCGTTTGTTATTAAAACGCCGGTGAATAATACCATTCCCCGGTGTTTACAAATAAAACGCCGGTGAATAATACCATTCACCAGCGTTTACAAATAAAACGCCGGTGAATATCATGATGCATCGGCATTTTATAGAGGCCGCCGGTGTATAACCATCCAATCTGACGCCCCATTCCTGGTCACTCCCTACCCCGGCGCGAATGGTAAAATGTCGGGGAATATACGCCTGTAAATCGTACATGTTTTGTAGTGCGTGCTGTGGAACTACCGCACCACTAAATGGACCCCCACAGGAGAGTCCCCATTTAACCTGTAACACCCCGCAAAATTTAAATGACAATTTTGCCCTTGGGTGTTACGCACGTGCATTTTGTACTATTACTGATCATATTCATAACGCATTTTGATATGTATTTTGAATTCTAATTATTTATACAATCTTGTATTCTTAAAATCGCATTGAGACAACTCAAATGCAAAATTTCAATCTTTGAGTTTTTACGTGCTTTTTACGTATTATCGATGCACGTGTCGATTTCGGGTATTCCACTGTTACGTGCAAAGTTTTCAATGGATTTCAATTATTTATCTTTATAAACATGTTTGAATTTGTTTTGTAAACGAAAATTCAATTTTTGACTATCTTTATTAAAATAAATTTTCTACGTGCAATACAAGTATTTTCTGTACGTTTGAGTATATTATCAAATATGTATAATAAATATACTTTCTATTGCATTCCAATTGATTATAAATATTTTTCGGTTCATAAAATCAATTTTTGTATTTTTGAGATTTTACGGGCGACGCACGTGTTTTGGTGCACGTGTTTAAGCGCGTTCTTCCTTCAAAATAAATTTCGTGAAATTGTTTGTGTCTATTTTTATTGTGCATGAAAAGTATAATTTTTAAAGTTAATTTTATATATTTATTACATATATAAATAATTATTTTAAAAGGATTAAATAAATAAATTGTTTTTGTACACAAAGCACGTGCACGTGCACACGTGCGATGTGCACACAATTTTGGGGGACCGGGCTGCTCATGAGGAGAGGGAAATTCTGGAGTTTTGATTTTGAAAACAAGAGGGAAAACAAGTTACAAATTTTTATAATGGGTTAGTGGAGTTCATGTGGGAGGTGGTTGCTATAACTACCTACTACTTTCTTATAAAAGTGCACCCTTAGTCTCTCTTCTCTCATATCTTTCTCCCTTCTCTCTTGCTGATCCGAAGCAACCACCCAAGCCAGCATAGCCTCTTCCATTTCTCCACCTAATCACATTTCCACTTGTCTCCATACATATACTAATGTATATATATGCACATACATAGTATATGTATATGAAAGAAGATGGGAGTTGTTCTTGATGATTGCCGAATGAAGATGGAGATGTTCATTGATGGATGCTTGCCGAAATGTGGAGCTTGGAGGCTAGCTTTGGTGCACGGATTTCGAGGAGGATTGCAATTGGAGCTTTCTTTAGGAGCTCCTAATTCTAGGAGTTCATTTGGGTAACAAATCTTCATTTTTAGGTGGGTGTTTCTTAAATGCTTTCTAATTTAGGAATATAATTTGCATGATAGATGATATGTGATTTACTTGGTTGAAATTGAATTGATTGCATGAAATTGATTATGGTAAATGCAAATTGCTATGCTTGTTACGATTGATAGTTGAATTGCTAGAATTGAAGTGATTGTATGGAATTGATGCATATTGAGACATTATTGGAATAATGCGAAATGTGGCAAAAAGTATGATTTATAACCTCAAAATGTTATTTATACAAGTATAGAGATTTTTGTAAAGTAAATTTTGATAAAAGAAGGTAGTTTAGTTGGAAAATATGTTTTGATGCATTTTGATTGGGAAAAAGAGAACTTGGGAATTGGTAATATATATGATAATGTTTTAAAAAGGGATATATTCTGGAAATAAATTATATTTTGTATATGGAAGTACAATCGATTCAAAAGTCGAAAAGTGTAGGCAAAGATGCAAATTGTGGATTTAACAGTCGACTGATTACTTCCACAGTCGACTGGTAAGTGTTAAAAGTTGGTTTTCATCAGCGGGACAGTCGACTGAATACAGTTACAGTCGACTGCTGCTTTGATGTTGAGTTTTCAAGATATTTGCGGGACAGTCGACTGATACTGCCACCAGTCGACTGAACCGAACTGTTTATGATTCTTGAGTTTGAAATTGATTTTGACAAATAAAAGTTAAATAAGTTTTGAATACAAGACTTTATGATTATTAAGATTTGATTGAGTTTTATTGTGAAATGTACACAAGGTTATGAAAGATGAAATTGACAAAGAAATTAAATTGGAACACTGCGGAACAGCCGACTGCCGTGTGCAGCAGTCGACTCTCCCGAGTGGTTCTGAAGAATGTGAATTGACTGAACAAGTCGACTGGTAGAGTTCCCAGTCGACTGTCCAGAGTGCTTTTTGATATATCTGAAATCTTGTGAATTGTTTGTGGTAAAGATTGTGAATCTGGATATTGGTAAACTCTATTTGTTGCTGTATAAATTTACATGAAATGAATCATAGTTGAAATTGAGAATTTACATAAAATGAATCATAGATGAGGATTGAGAATTAAATGAATATGAAAGGCTAAGATCATGATGAGAAAGTCTGTGAGACTCTAAAATGAATTATGAGCTGAAAGTGCTCAATTGGAAATTGTGAATTTAAAATTGAAATGAAAGAGTAGCTAAGTCTCCCCCGGCAGTGAAATGAAATGATATCGAAAAGAAGACCAAGGTTGGTCGTGTGTAAATGAAATGATAAGTCCGGTTTGGTGGAGAGGCTAACTCTAGAGCTTTGATTTTGTTCATGATTCTAATAAGGCTGTGATGTAAGTAAGAGAAAAACACAAGTATGGGAGCCTCGAGTCTACGATGCGGATGTGATCCACAGAATGCATACTTGATGAGTCAAGACATGGCGTGGGCAATATACTCCAGAATGATCGGGATCTTGGCGACGCTTGTGGGATGTTTGGTGACGGCAAGAGGATCGTGTTCAGGGAGGAGGCTGAACTATCGCAGAATGCATGCTTGATGAGTCAAGACATGGCGCGAGGTTCCCCTCCAGGGTCTTGGACACGTGCTTGTAATCATGGAACGTCTATGACACTTGCTGAAATTACAGATAGATACATAGTGGAGATGTGATGAAAGTGAGAGAAAAACATGAGTATGAGAGCTAGGGTACGGTGCGGGTGTGTGAGCCGCAGAATGCATGCTTGATGAGTCAAGACATGGCGCGGGCACAACTCAGTAATGATCGGACTTTAGTCACGCTTGTGGGATGTTTTAGTGACTGCAAGAGGATCGTGTTCAGGGAGGAGGCTGAATTACCGCAGAATGCATGCTTGATGAGTCAAGACATGGCGCGGAATTCCCCTCCAGGGTCCAGGATACGTGCTTGTACTCACAGACCATCTAGGATACTCACCATAGTTACCGTAGTAGATTAAGTCATGGCGAGGGATTGAACCCTACAATAATGAAGACGATTAAGAGGCTTGCCCTCGGACCTATGTAGTATGGGATGCATAGAATCCGAACAAGTGTGCATTAGTGTCATATAATATAAACAACTACATTAAGGACTAAGTGCACCGCACCACACGACATCAACAGGATAGTCCCTTTTGTAGCTTTGTTTGTGATCAAGTTTGTGTTTGCTAAAGCATTTGAGAATCGTTATACTGTTTCCGGCATAGAGAGGATGGCCGTGTATAATATTTCGTCAGTTGTAAGCAACTGACGCGCCCACAGTTTATATGCAGGTTATGGAGTTACATGAAGATATAAAGAGAATTGATGCTGTTGATTACTTAAATGTTAAAGTTGTAACAATTGTACATTCATTATTGTTGTATTTTATTAATTCCGCTGCTCATTGATGTAAAAGACTCTGATGTAATTATTGTTGGAATAAAAGTTTTAAATTCCTTGTAAAATTGTACGAAAGAAGTGAAAAGATCCTGTAGCACTCTCGAATTCAGTTGTTTTGGGATTCGGGACGTTACAGAGTGGTATCAGAGCCACGCTTCTAAGTAGTACAAATTTATAAGGAACGACACCCTAGAAGTGGACATTAGAGTGTGAGTTCAGTTTATAGGGATTTAAATGTAAGTGATTTACATTTGTGTTGCTCTATAGGTTGATGTTTTCTGTTCCCTTTTTCCTTATTGGATGGTTGGAGTCATGAATTGAAGTTGTTATTGAATTTACATTCATTCATGATGCTCTCCTCGTATACATTGATTTGAGATT
This sequence comes from Hemerocallis citrina, assembly GCA_017893485.1. Classification (NCBI taxonomy): domain Eukaryota; kingdom Viridiplantae; phylum Streptophyta; class Magnoliopsida; order Asparagales; family Asphodelaceae; genus Hemerocallis; species Hemerocallis citrina. The sequence continues at coordinate 213,014,640 of CM030363.1, forward strand.
GTATGCGAACTCATTTTCCCTGGGTATCAGAGTGGCGCAGTGGAAGCGTGGTTGGCTTTGAACCGTCGTTCATGATACCTTACGCATGGACACACTTTCCTCATCAAATTATTTTATATGGATTTTCCGCATAGCACTTTTTCGACATTTAATACTTTCCGAATAAATATTTTCCTATACTATTAAATCATTTCAAAGCCTAGTATTTCGTCTATTTTCTTAGTCTTGATTTTGTTGAACTTATTTTAATTGTCTCTCAATCTTAAAGTTTTGTGTTTCGTGTTTTATGTCAGCCTATGTTCATCCGTCTATATCTACTATCACTTTACGTATTTTATTAAATTTATACTACAACTATTATTTTCATTACATTTTGAATTTTGCTTGTGAATTTTGCTTATGTGTATTCATTTTGCATGATTTGATTTTGTGATACGATATTCTTTCGTTATCTCGTATTGTCTTATATATTTCAATATATTCTAACAAGATATTTTATCCATATAGATACAACATACTAATTTGATTTATTGTCTGCATTCAATATTATTGTTAGTACATTTGTTATATTCATTAATTTTTGTAATTTATGTTTCCTTAATATGATGCATACACTCGCTATTTCTCTATCCTCTAATTTTAAATTGTCTTTACATTCTTGATTACTATATATATATATTTTCCATTGATTTTTATATGTTTCATGTATTTCAAAATATTTACTATACATATAATTTCACCATCCTCAAATTACTATATTATTATTTTTATGTATAATTGTTTGTATCTATTGCCCTAATTTGCTACCTTACATCATTATTGTTTTAAGTTGTATTTCCAACCTGTGCATATATTTTTCATTATTTTAGTGTTATAAATAATTTTTTCATTACTACTGATTAATACCCTCTATGTTTGATATATCCTATACACCTATTTTGACATTCGTTGTGTAAAATCTTTTTCTGTAACATTGATTTTTAAAACATAAACACCATACTTTATTAAACATCCCATATCCAACCTAAGTATACACGGAAGATTACATCTTCCCATCTTCCGCTTTGGTGTAACTTAATGTCGAGAGGGCAAATATGCAACTAGACATCATTGGAGGCAAACTGCAACTGGAAGTCGGGGAGGCAAAGTTTGCAACTGAATGTCCAGAAGGCAAACTGCAACTGGATGTCGGTGAGGTAAAGTTTGCAACCGAATGCCCAGAAGGCAAATTGCAACCGGATATCATAGGAGCAATTATGCAACTTGAGATCAAGATAGGCAAGTCTGCTGTTGGATACCAGCGAGACGAACCTAAACCAAAATGAAATATTATACTTAGAAGACCCCTACTTTGTTTTCCTGTGGTATTCACTTATAACTATTTCATTTCGTACTAAGCTTATACTATTTTATAATATTTTGCAATCTAGCATTATACTGTTTATACTAATTTCTATATGTATCAAACTTGCGTAATCTCAACTATCTTACCGTCTTCTTTGTAGTACTTTGTATTTTATGTGAGCTAGTATTTCATACAACTTTATTATATTTTGCTATTTTAATTTTGGTTGCTACTCACCTAACAGTTTTATCTATTATACTTCTGTTATAATTCATGATTCCCTTTTATATATTTAGTTTTGCATTGTTACTACTTTTACAACCATAATGTATTATTTTACTCCTACACATCGTTTATAAATTTTTGTATCATGATGTTGTTGTTTTGCCCTATAATTTCCGTCTATATATATACATAATTTTATGCTGATTTTCTTGGTCTACTTGACAGATCGAAATTATTTGGATTTTTGTCTTTTTATTGTTATCATACATATATAATTATTGTATTTACTTTACAAATCACCTTATGATATCAATTTATATACAAAATCATTTTTTTTCATTGTCTATACTTTCCCTTGTTATATAATTGGTTTTCGCACTGCTTTCAATAGTATGTTTTACTACTACGATGTCTCGTTTGACTGCTACAAATCAGTTATGACTTTCCTATCATACTATTTATCTCACCTCTATAATTTTTTGTCTATGTGATTTTTGTAAGTTGGTTTTCTCGCTCTACTGAATAATTCGAAAGTATTTCGATGTATTCCTAATTTTCAAATTGTATGTATAATTATTAAAGTTACCTTACAAATTATGTGGTACTAATTTAGATACAGAATTATTTTGTGTTGTCTATACTTTTACTATATTCCCTTCTTATATATTTCTCAAACTGTTAAATTGCTAGTTTTGTCGTATAGTACCAAGTTGGGTTTGAAATTTTTCTACCCTTTATTACATTGATGAATTTTTAGTATTGAATCTATTTATAAAGTACCCATTAACTATGTTTTCTTTATTGCATTGTTTTCCGAAATTATTTTCACAATTAATGACTAAGTTTATTTATCATTTTTATCTAATGGTTACTTGATAGTAATTTGTACGTAAATTCTTTTCAAAATGCACTATCCTCTATTGTCGTATTTGTTTTCCTATGCTACTTTCCTAGTTTTCTTGTTTAGTTCTTGTAAAATTTTGATGCTCATACATTTTCTTAAATAGATTTCTTGTCTTATTTTTCCACATTGCCTATTTTTATGCTATATGTATCTTCTTGATGTTTGTGATTTCTATATGTTATAACGATATTTTCTTTGGTGTGTACAAAATACAGCCTTTACCATAGTGAGTTCCGGGGACGGAACTGTTCTAAGGGGGGAGAGTGTAACACCCCGCAAAATTTAAATGACAATTTTGCCCTTGGGTGTTACGCACGTGCATTTTGTACTATTACTGATCATATCCATAACGCATTTTGATGTGTATTTTGAATTCCAATTATTTATACAATCTTGTATTCTTAAAATCGCATTGAGACAACTCAAATGCAAAATTTCAATCTTTGAGTTTTTACGTGCTTTTTACGTATTATCGATGCACGTGTCGATTTCGGGTATTCCACCGTTACGTGCAAAGTTTTCAATGGATTTCAATTATTTATCTTTATAAACATGTTTGAATTTGTTTTGTAAACGAAAATTCAATTTTTGACTATCTTTATTAAAATAAATTTTCTACGTGCAATACAAGTGTTTTCTGTACGTTTGAGTATATTATCAAATATGTATATTAAATATACTTTCTATTGCATTCCAATTGATTATAAATATTTTTCGGTTCATAAAGTCAATTTTTGTATTTTTGAGATTTTACGGGCGACGCACGTGTTTTGGTGCACGTGTTTAAGCGCGTTCTTCCTTCAAAATAAATTTCGTGAAATTGTTTGTGTCTATTTTTATTGTGCATGAAAAGTATAATTTTTAAAGTTAATTTTATATATTTATTACATATATAAATAATTATTTTAAAAGGATTAAATAAATAAATTGTTTTTGTACACAAAGCACGTGCACGTGCACACGTGCGATGTGCACACAATTTTGGGGGACCGGGCTGCTCATGAGGAGAGGGAAATTCTGGAGTTTTGATTTTGAAAACAAGAGGGAAAACAAGTTACAAATTTTTATAATGGGTTAGTGGAGTTCATGTGGGAGGTGGTTGCTATAACTACCTACTACTTTCTTATAAAAGTGCACCCTTAGTCTCTCTTCTCTCATATCTTTCTCCCTTCTCTCTTGCTGATCCGAAGCAACCACCCAAGCCAGCATAGCCTCTTCCATTTCTCCACCTAATCACCTTTCCACTTGTCTCCATACATATACTAATGTATATATATGCACATACATAGTATATGTATATGAAAGAAGATGGGAGTTGTTCTTGATGATTGCCGAATGAAGATGGAGATGTTCATTGATGGATGCTTGCCGAAATGTGGAGCTTGGAGGCTAGCTTTGGTGCACGGATTTCGAGGAGGATTGCAATTGGAGCTTTCTTTAGGAGCTCCTAATTCTAGGAGTTCATTTGGGTAACAAATCTTCATTTTTAGGTGGGTGTTTCTTAAATGCTTTCTAATTTAGGAATATAATTTGCATGATAGATGATATGTGATTTACTTGGTTGAAATTGAATTGATTGCATGAAATTGATTATGGTAAATGCAAATTGCTATGCTTGTTACGATTGATAGTTGAATTGCTAGAATTGAAGTGATTGTATGGAATTGATGCATATTGAGACATTATTGGAATAATGCGAAATGTGGCAAAAAGTATGATTTATAACCTCAAAATGTTATTTATACAAGTATAGAGATTTTTGTAAAGTAAATTTTGATAAAAGAAGGTAGTTTAGTTGGAAAATATGTTTTGATGCATTTTGATTGGGAAAAAGAGAACTTGGGAATTGGTAATATATATGATAATGTTTTAAAAAGGGATATATTCTGGAAATAAATTATATTTTGTATATGGAAGTACAATCGATTCAAAAGTCGAAAAGTGTAGGCAAAGATGCAAATTGTGGATTTAACAGTCGACTGATTACTTCCACAGTCGACTGGTAAGTGTTAAAAGTTGGTTTTCATCAGCGGGACAGTCGACTGAATACAGTTACAGTCGACTGCTGCTTTGATGTTGAGTTTTCAAGATATTTGCGGGACAGTCGACTGATACTGCCACCAGTCGACTGAACCGAACTGTTTATGATTCTTGAGTTTGAAATTGATTTTGACAAATAAAAGTTAAATAAGTTTTGAATACAAGACTTTATGATTATTAAGATTTGATTGAGTTTTATTGTGAAATGTACACAAGGTTATGAAAGATGAAATTGACAAAGAAATTAAATTGGAACACTGCGGAACAGCCGACTGCCGTGTGCAGCAGTCGACTCTCCCGAGTGGTTCTGAAGAATGTGAATTGACTGAACAAGTCGACTGGTAGAGTTCCCAGTCGACTGTCCAGAGTGCTTTTTGATATATCTGAAATCTTGTGAATTGTTTGTGGTAAAGATTGTGAATCTGGATATTGGTAAACTCTATTTGTTGCTGTATAAATTTACATGAAATGAATCATAGTTGAAATTGAGAATTTACATAAAATGAATCATAGATGAGGATTGAGAATTAAATGAATATGAAAGGCTAAGATCATGATGAGAAAGTCTGTGAGACTCTAAAATGAATTATGAGCTGAAAGTGCTCAATTGGAAATTGTGAATTTGAAATTGAAATGAAAGAGTAGCTAAGTCTCCCCCGGCAGTGAAATGAAATGATATCGAAAAGAAGACCAAGGTTGGTCGTGTGTAAATGAAATGATAAGTCCGGTTTGGTGGAGAGGCTAACTCTAGAGCTTTGATTTTGTTCATGATTCTAATAAGGCTGTGATGTAAGTAAGAGAAAAACACAAGTATGGGAGCCTCGAGTCTACGATGCGGATGTGATCCACAGAATGCATACTTGATGAGTCAAGACATGGCGTGGGCAATATACTCCAGAATGATCGGGATCTTGGCGACGCTTGTGGGATGTTTGGTGACGGCAAGAGGATCGTGTTCAGGGAGGAGGCTGAACTATCGCAGAATGCATGCTTGATGAGTCAAGACATGGCGCGAGGTTCCCCTCCAGGGTCTTGGACACGTGCTTGTAATCATGGAACGTCTATGACACTTGCTGAAATTACAGATAGATACATAGTGGAGATGTGATGAAAGTGAGAGAAAAACATGAGTATGAGAGCTAGGGTACGGTGCGGGTGTGTGAGCCGCAGAATGCATGCTTGATGAGTCAAGACATGGCGCGGGCACAACTCAGTAATGATCGGACTTTAGTCACGCTTGTGGGATGTTTTAGTGACTGCAAGAGGATCGTGTTCAGGGAGGAGGCTGAATTACCGCAGAATGCATGCTTGATGAGTCAAGACATGGCGCGGAATTCCCCTCCAGGGTCCAGGATACGTGCTTGTACTCACAGACCATCTAGGATACTCACCATAGTTACCGTAGTAGATTAAGTCATGGCGAGGGATTGAACCCTACAATAATGAAGACGATTAAGAGGCTTGCCCTCGGACCTATGTAGTATGGGATGCATAGAATCCGAACAAGTGTGCATTAGTGTCATATAATATAAACAACTACATTAAGGACTAAGTGCACCGCACCACACGACATCAACAGGATAGTCCCTTTTGTAGCTTTGTTTGTGATCAAGTTTGTGTTTGCTAAAGCATTTGAGAATCGTTATACTGTTTCCGGCATAGAGAGGATGGCCGTGTATAATATTTCGTCAGTTGTAAGCAACTGACGCGCCCACAGTTTATATGCAGGTTATGGAGTTACATGAAGATATAAAGAGAATTGATGCTGTTGATTACTTAAATGTTAAAGTTGTAACAATTGTACATTCATTATTGTTGTATTTTATTAATTCCGCTGCTCATTGATGTAAAAGACTCTGATGTAATTATTGTTGGAATAAAAGTTTTAAATTCCTTGTAAAATTGTACGAAAGAAGTGAAAAGATCCTGTAGCACTCTCGAATTCAGTTGTTTTGGGATTCGGGGCGTTACATAACCTCATCTACGAGTCCGAGACTGTGATCCCTATTGAGGTCGGAATACCTTCTCCTCGCCTTGTAGCCTACAACGAAGAACAGAACGCCAGAGACCTTCGGGCAAACTTAGACCTGATAGACGAGCTAAGGGAAAGAGCATCAATCCGCCAACAGAGCTATCGGAGGAGGATCGAGTTGGCATACAATAAAAGGTCCGACCTACCGATCTCGAAGAGGGGGACCTAGTCTTCAGAAAGCTAGCTGTCTCCTTCCCTAGTCAGAAGAGTAAGCTAGCTCCAAATTGGGAGGGACCCTATAAGATCACGAAAGTAGTTCGGCCTGGAGCTTATCGTCTCGAAGACCTCGAAGGCAGAGAAATCCCTAGGACCTGGAATGTCGACCATCTTTTGAAATACCAAGAAAGTGCTCCGACACATCTCTAAGTATTCCGGTATGTCAAACCGTTCCTATCCTATCCCCTGTATCTTCCCTCTTTATTTCTCATATGTAATAACGGCTCGCAACTCAGAAGTGGCCGACTAGTAATCTTCAATAAAGAGTTTTTTCATGCTTTACTTGTACAAATATATCTCTGCTCTTTGCTCTTCACTCTAATGATGATTCGGAGTCCAACACTTGGTTCGATTCTACTTTGCAAGCTTGCTCTTAAGCGAGCTAGAAGTAGTTCGCCATTCGAAACTGCTCCCACAACCGTTGAACAATCCAATCGATGGTTCGGAGTCCAACACCTGGTTCGATTCTACTTCGCAAGCTCGCTCTTAAGCGAGCTAGAAGTAGTTCGCCATTCGGAACTGCTCCCACAACCGTTGAACAACCCAATCGATGGTTCGGAGTCCAACACCTGGCTCGATTCTACTTTGCAAGTTCACTCTTAAGCGAGCTAGAAGTAGTTCGCCATTCGGAACTGCTCCCACAACCGTTGAACAACCTAATCGATGGTTCGGAGTCCAACACTTGGCTCGATTCTACTTTGCAAGCTCGCTTTTAAGCGAGCTAGAAGTAGTTCGTCATTCGGAATTGCTCCCACAACCGTTGAACAACCCAATCGATGGTTCGGAGTCCAACACTTGGTTCGATTCTACTTTGCAAGCTCGCTCTTAAGCGAGCTAGAAGTAGTTCGCCATTCGGAACTGCTCCCACAACTGTTGAACAACTCCAACGATGGTTCGGAGTCCCACGTTCGGCTCGGCTGCAGGCCCTCAGTATCCCAAACTGAGCGGACGAGGAACCGACCTCCACATATGGAGAAAAATTTCGCCGAACCAAATTCCCCATTGGATCGTCTCAAAATTCATACTAAGACATGATGAACGGATCAGATCGTGCCACGTATCCACAAAACGACAAGATAGCGTTTTCTCGAAACTCGGGCCTCCCGCCTCATGATTCGTGCCATGATCGTGATCGACCGTCCAAATTGAGCCACGTGTTAACGGCGAGTTCGGAGTCCAACGCTCGGCTCGACTGCACTCCCTCAGTTTCCCGAACCGAGCAGCCAAGGAATGCGTACTACCGAAGTACAAGGTTGCCTCGGTATACCCCGAGCAAAGAGCTAAAGTTCTACAGCCAAGGCAAGAGTTCCACGGTTAGAATGCTCGAAGAAGCTAACTATTGGTTCTTATGGTACGTTTCAAGAGAAAGGCAACTACGGAACAACGATGAGCAGACGAACTACGATTTCATTAAAACAACTTGATGAATTTACAAGGCAAGAAGTTACAACAAAAAAGACGATGCAAGAAATCAAAAGAGGTTACAACTTGTTCAGTGCCTCCTCGGAATGGGGACATTCCGATTCAGAGACACTCGGGGTTTTTGTCGCTTCATCTCCGAGCTCGTCTCTAGGCCGACGAACTGGGATGCCTCTTTGCTGCTAACTCTAACAGTGGCTCCGACCGAGGCTCCGCTCGAGCTAACAGCTACACCGCTTTGTGCATCGGCTGTGGTCCGACCCGTGGCGGGAGGACGAGTCGCGAGCTCGTAGAAGGAAATACCTCGTTCTCACTCCTCGCGGGTACACAAGGTGCTGCAGACGTTGGCCCTCGCAGGCTGAGGCCGTAGACGAGCGACCTCCTCCTCGAGCTCAACGATCCTATCTTTCAAGGTGTCGTCCTTCACCGATATCTTTAGCTGAGGGAGTTTTGCCGAACCCGGGTACTCAGCACTATCGAAAATGATGCGGCGCAGATGGGTCACCTCGATGCTTTTGTCAACTATAACTCTCTGCAGCTGTTCGACCTTCGTCGCGAACTCGTCTCGCTCGGCCTGCGCCGAGGCCAGCTCTTCCTCCCTCGTCGAGAGCTCTTCCTCGACTATCCGCAGGTGGTGTACCTCAGCTAGCAGCTCGCTGTTCTTCTTCTCCACAATTTGCAACACTCACCTGATCAGCTCAGCCTCGCCCTTGAGGCGAGCCTCGCGAGACTGCTTGAACCGTTCTGCACGACGCCGAGCGGCTACGGTAACCGGTGCGTATTCGACAATCTGAAAGACAAAAGCATTACATTGAAGGACTACAATTCGAGCCAAACACTTGGACTAATTTGGAAATAAGATTTTCATTCATAAAGAAGAGGCGGTGGCCAGTCCGCAAAAAGGCGTTACATTCTAAAAAAGGAAAAACATAACTACAAAAGACGGGGAGATCAGGGGTCCACCTGCGTCGTCGGCTCGACCACAGGCACCTCGCCAGACGGCCCCTCATTCCCTATCGCCCTGGCCTAAGGGTCGACCACCACGGTCTCAGGGTCGGCAGGCGTTTCCTCGTCCTGCTGTCCCGCCTCCTCTTCGTCGCCTTCCTCCTCTTCGCCTTCCTCCTCCTCGTCCTCTGCCACAGCTCCGGGCCACAGCCTGTAACCGACCCGCTGAAAGCCGGGGACGTGGTCCTGGACATGGTCGAGCGCCCTCTCGTAGGACTTCTCCATGTTGGAGGCCATGTGCGCCTTCGCCTCGGCCTCAACTTCGGCCCTGATCTTAACCGCCACGGTGTCCTTCTCTGCCTTCGCCTCCGCCAGAGCCTTCGCCGATGCCACCAGCTCCTTGGTAGACTTGGTGACTTTGGCGACCTCCTCAGCGAGCTGCCCCTTCGCTCGCTCCAGGTCCGCTTCGAGGTCGGTGATTCGGACCACCAAGCCGTCCGAACGTCGCTGCTCCGCCTCTAGCTTCCGAACCGCCCTTGCCTTCTCCGCCCTGTCCTTGTCGCTGGCGGCCTTCAATTCCTTCTCCTGTTCGGCGAACTCCTGGATGAGGTGGCCGAAGTGACAGGTGGCCTGCCGAAGAAGAAGAAGAGTAAGAGCAAAGCAAAAGTCGAATAGCAGACTTAAGAAGTTCTCAAAAATAATGATACGAAGCTTACCGACACAAGCGACCGAGCGACCTTGTAGGTGTCATCGCCAGTCGTCCCCGCCTTCATTGCGGTCCGATCCTTCGGGGTCGCTAAGTGCTTGACGGCCTGCATGCACATCTGCGAGTCCCCGAGGAAGCCGTCATGGTTCTTCACTCGCCAGTCGGAGACGAACAGCTGCTTATGCTGCTTGGTCAGGATCTCCTCGACCTGAATGGTCAGAGGCGGAGCCTGGAGCGACAGCGCCGTCGAAACATCGAAGGCCTCACCGGCCGCGGCAGACGCAAAAGGAGCCGAGGGGTCGGTGGAAACGACCACCATTGGCAAGGTGACCTCCGCAACGGAGATAGGCAGAGCAACTGCCGAAGGAACCTTAGAGGGCCGGCCGGACGAAGCCGTCGTGCTTGGCCTCTTCCTCTTCCTTCTGTCGGCAACCTTACCTCGCTCGTTCATCATCCCCAGAAAGTCCATCTTCGGCGCTTCTGTTCCAAACAACAAAACAAACAGCAAGTTAGCGAAACGAGCTAAAAACTTAGAATATATATATATATATATATATATATATATATATATATATATATATATATATATATATATATATATATTACGAGATGTCAGGAGCGTACTCGGGTCGATCGGACTAAGGCCCGACCCATGTAGCACCTCCTCGGTCATTTCCCTCCAGCTCAACATTGGGAGAGCCATGATCTTCCCCACTACTTCCTCCTCGGCCGCTGTCAGTACCGGGTCGACCCTCGCAAACTTCGGCACCTCTATTTTCCACTGAGTCGGAATCTTCAGCATCGAGGGCTCCCTCAGCAAAAAGAACTTCTCCTTCCAACCTTTTATTGAGTCCGGATACTGTATAAGCCTAACGCCTTTCCGGGGTGACGGGTAATAGCAATGCTCAGTCTTGTGCATCCGGTGAACCCGATACATGCTCCGAAGGATCGTCAAGTTTGGCTCGACCTCGGCATTGCGGCACTGCAGCAAGAAGGCATTCACGTGCTGCCAGGCGTTCGGCATGAACTGGGTCGGTGCCAAGCAGTACCACTGGAGAACCTCTAACACAAAGGGGTGCAGAGGGAAGCGCAACCTGGCGTTCAGCGAGTCGTAGTCGAACATACACATATCCGACGACGACAGTTTGGAGTTCGCTCGCATCCCAGGGCCGGGGAGGATCAGCTTGTACTCCAGAGGGATGACGAACCCTTTTCTGATCCGGAGCAGGTCCTTCTCGGATAATACCGACGTAATCTCGTTCACCTCGGTGGTCTGAACCGGGTTGTTCTCCTCATAGACTGCCGACCGACCTATGATCGCCTTCTTCATAAGGTCACCTTCGTAATGCCTTACTCCGGCATGGCCGGACAGTACAGTGGGGTACCGTCCCATCTCAGGGGCTCGCCTCTCGGTCTCCACGATCTCCTCGACTATAGGAGATCGGGTCCCTGCCTTCTTCTTTTTCACCTCAGCCAAGGATGACCCGGCCACCTTCTTCCCCTTTCTTCAGATCTCCATTCGTCTCCTCTCCTCGGTGCCACTATCGCCGGAGGACGCGGCCTCACTCCCCGAGTCTACCCTTGACATCTCTAAAAAAGCTAAGGCAAATAAACTGATCTTGATGTGACGTGGCCTTGAAGTGACGTTCACGGTCGGAATTAGTTCGCCGGAAATCGCCTGGCCCACGTGACAACTAACACAACCGCCTTGGAGCTAAAATCGCCGCTGGCAGACCACGCAGAAGAGTAAAAGTGAAAACTTGGAGTGAAAAGTGAGAAATGAGCTCTGGGGTGAAGGGGGTGAGAATTTATAACCTCAAAGCGACGTTTGGGTTTCCTTGGGCCCTTAAAGGCCCACTATGGGAAGGCTAAACGCCAAAATGGATAGTTACGACGTTTCAAAGCAGAGGCTCTTCAAATTGCTTAGTCCATGACTCGGCCATCGGAGTGTCTAGCCGAGCTACCGAACAGCCTGGCTACGCGACCGAGCAATTGGGCCGAAGAACGATCCGTCGAACCCACAGTGGTCCTCGCCGTTCAAACCGAGCCGAGGTGCCGAGGTACCGACCCCCACATATGGAGAAAAATTGTGCCGAGGCAGTCACCATTGGATCGTTTCAAAATTCGTGTCAAATCTTGATGGACGGTTCAGATCGAGCCACGGCCACAAAATGACAAAATAACGTTTTCTCGTGATCTGAACCCCGTCCTCGTGATTCACGCCGTGATGGACGCTCCAGATCTGGCCACGCGTACCTTCCGAGCTTCCAGCCACCGGTGTGTCTAGCCGAGCTACCGAACAGCTTGGCTAAGCAACCGAGCTACTGGGCCGGAGGATGACGACGGTTCAGGACAAGGACTCTTCAAAACAGCCAACTCCACCCCTCGGCAAACAGCACCTCGACGTGTCACCGAACGGCCGTTTTCACCGAGCTGAGGTGCCGATGTACCGACCTCCACATATGGAGAAAAATTCTGCCGAGGCTGAGTCACCGTTGGATCGTTTCAAAATTAGTGTCAAATCTTGATGGACGATCAAAATGACAAAATAACATTTTCTCGTGATCTGAACCCCGTTCTCGTGATTCACGCTGTGATGGATGCGCAGGATCACGCCATGCGTCCCTTCCGAACTGCCTGCCACCGGTGTGCATGGCCGAGCTGTCGAACAGCTTGGCTAAGCAACCGAACTACTGGGTCAGAGGGTGGCGGCGATTCAGGACAAGGTCTCTCCAAAACAACCAACTCCACCCCTCGGCAAACAACACCTCGACGTGTCACGGAATGGCCGTTCAAACCGAGCCGAGGTACCGACCTCCACATATGGAGAAAAATTCTGCCGAAGCTGAGTCACCGTCGGATCGTTTCAAAATTCGTGTCAAATATTGATGGACGGTTCAGATAGAGCTACGACCACAAAATGACAAAATAACGTTTTCTCGTGATTTGAACCCCGTCCTCGTGATCCACGCCGTAATGGACGCTCAGGATCGCGCCACGTAGCTCGTCAGATCCTGAGGCTCCGAGCCAAGCTGCAGACGGAACCGAGCCGAGGTGCCGAGGAGCCGACCTCCATATATGGAGGGAAATTCTGCCGAGGACGAATCACCGTCTGATTGTTCCAAAATTCGCGCCAGAACCTGATGGACGGTTCAGATCGCACCACGCCCACAAAACGACAAGATAGCATTTTCTCGTGATCTGAACCCTGCCCTGGTGATTCACGCCGTGATGGACGCTCAGGATTGCGCCACGTAGCTCGGCAGATCCTGAGGCTCTGGGCCGAGCTACCGAATAGCTGGGCCGGACCACTGAGCCACTAGTACAGTAGACAAAGAATTGAGCCACCGGAGCGCTTAGCCGAGCTATCGAACAGCTTGGTCGAGCCTTCGAGCTACTAGGTCGAACCGAACGTCCTGTCGGAGCGCTAATTCGGCCTACAATGCCGAACTGCCGAGCCGAGGGGACGAGGAACCGACCTCCACATATGGAGAAAAAAGAGGCCGACCCTCCTCAGCCGTTGGATTTTGTCAAAAAACGTGCTCAAACGCGATGGACGGCTCGGATCTTACCGCGTTCACTAAACGACAAGATAGCATTTTTTGGGGATCCGCACTCAGATGGACGCTCAGGATCGTGCCACGTAGTTCGGAAGATCCAGAGGCTCCGAGCTGATCGGCCGAGCCGAGGAGCCAAGCTGCTGACCTTCTCATACGGAGAAACTATCTGCCGAGGAACATGGTTCGTCTGATCGCCCAGAAAGTCACGCTCGACGCTGATGGAGGGCTCAAATCGTGACACGTCATAAATCGGTATCAAAAATTAGTTTTTATATATTTTAATCGTTTTATCTATTTAAAAATTGCGAAAAAATTACTAAAAATTCGGAAAAATTAACTAAAAATTCTAGGAAATAATTGTAAATTCGGGGGTACATTTTTGAGCCCCTGAACGAACAATTAATGCCTGGAACGCGTTGTTAAGACCATCGAACGACTAGTTAACACTTCGCAAAATTAAATACATAATCCGAAAAAATAGATAAAAATCACCCAACGTCCAGAAAAGCTCAAGAACAACTGAGGTTGCAACCAGCTTGAAGAATTGCCACACTACCTCCTTCAAAGATTCAAAGCCTTCCGTTTGGACTCCGATACAACTCCGCCAGCCATTAAAACAGTAAAACTACTCCTCACAGGCTGATCAAACTCAGTCTTCGGGAGTGGGGAGCTCGTGATATGGCTAAAAATGTGGTTAAATCGGAACCGTCCAAATCGGACACGAATCTTGAAGCCCAGGGGTAAAACGGTAATTTTACTTACAGCCGGGTCTGAGGCGGTTACTGGATCTCCTCTCCAAAGATCCAATAACTCGCGAACGGATCCACCTCAACTGGGTATGGGTCCCAACCCGAAACGAACCCAGATCAGCAGGATAGAATTAGGGTCTCTGATTCAGCCAAATCAACGGCCCTGATTCGTATCTATCCTGTCACCGGGAAATCAGGGATCACATTCCTTATCTGGTTACGAGGATTTTATTCCTTAACAGATTCACAGGGATTACCTTCCTAATCTGATCCCTAAAGACGCCTATAAATACCCCCCATCCATCTCCGTTATGAGGTAATCAATCTTTTGCCAGTTTTATGCTCTTTCATAATCACTTCTGATTACTGACTTGAGCGTCGGAGGGTGCGTCGCCGGGATCAACCCCGGTGTCTCGCACGTTTTGCAGGTGAACGGTAGGAGTCAGCAGTCAAACTCCGGCGGATCAGGGTCAGGTGAGCTATTCAGGTTTTCCAAGAATTCACAAATACTATCTGTTTACCCCCACAACAGATCCAGCGGTAACAACTACAAATACAATTTGTACATAGAAGTAGGCTGTTAGCAACCAGTCAAAACTAATAACAATAACAAAAATAATAAAAATGAGATTTTTATTACAATATAAAATCACAGAAAATAGTTATAGATAAATTCATTTGATCGAAAACACATTTTAAAATAGAAGATCCAAAAAAAATACATTTTAACAAAAGAATTTTGAAAACCGAAAAAATAATTTACAAAATTTTTTAAAATACAGAAAATACACAAAAATACATTTTTGAAAAAATAGGGGTTACACTTAGTCATGGTCACCGATCTATGGTAGTCGCCCTTGTCAAGCTTTTGTTGACAATGGTGGGGTTGGTGGGTTTGGGTTCTCATCGCTTTTTTTCAGGATTTTCTTTCATCTTTGTTTGTGGATGAAAATTCGTCGGATGATTATAAAAAAATAAAAAGAATTTCCTTAGTTGTAACTTAAAGTTATATTTAAAAAAGTGGAGCTCGTGATCAACAGAGGTTTAGAAGCTACATTTTTATAGAAGGGGCCATATATGACCTAAACGAAGAATTTTCTGTTGGAGGTTAGGATCTAGTCTAATTTTACCATCTATTCATTTAATTTATTTTTTCATTTGGGACTATTATTCTAGCCACAATCGCACCATAACAAAGAAAGAAGTTTTATAAAAAAAAAAATTCATCTAACAAGATTGTAGTTGACAACTGCTGAAATCACGAACATTACATATGATTCCCTTCAAGACACCATTATGGCCGAAGTCGATGTAGCCAGCAAGAGTAGGAGTTTTTTTTGATAAAAGCAAGAGTAGGAGTTGTTAGCGACCTTGAACGGAATAAACCAATTATAACTTTCTAAGTGAACAGTGTAAATCACCCTTAGGGATGAATCGATGATTGTGCGGAAATTAAAAACTTAATTAATAAAATGCGTAAAGTAAGGAGAAAGAGGTAGAGAAAGCAAACAGAGCAAAAGCACATAAAATACAGCGATATAATATAAGATCTACGTCAACACCACCTACTTGTAGCAATTCTCCGCCAGAAGCGTTATACTATACTTTAAACCCTTGTACAGTGATTTTCGAAATTCAGGTCAAAATATCTATTACACCGCAGGACCTCTACAAACGAGTCCCGCGAAACTCACCGAAGTGTAAGAAAAGAAAAACTCTCCAGGTCTATAACGATCTTAACTGAAAAAAACAATAAAAGCTCTCACACTCGGATCGTTGATTAAATGATTAGTTCAAAAGAATTATTATAGCAAAGGGTGAAGAATACACAATGAATTCGCCTCTATTTATAGAGCGAGAAAATGTATCTTTCCAAAAATGAAAAAATATTTTCGAAATAGTCAACACTAAACGAGTGCGGTCAACCGCTTTATTGAACAGTCGACCGTTCACTCTTCCACTAAAAAGTCGAAGGGTGACCGGTCGACTGTCTCACTATTTGAACTAGATGGGCAGTCGGCTGTTGTCACGGTCGATCGACATATTGTATGGTCGACCGCTATTGTGCAGATTCAACTTTTATTTGTCAAATTTACTTTTTATTTTTTCCTTATCTAATTATCCAATCAACAATACTTTATATAATATAACCTCACATAAACAGAAATAAATAATCTATTTTTGCTGGCTTTCTTGAGGATTAAGGTACATGCTATTTTCTTTGATAATTACAATCATTTTTTATACATCATTCTTTTGCTTGATTGCTATTCTTTTTATTCTTTTATTTTGATTTTTTTTTTCTTCTGTAAATCATGTAAATCTCAACTGAAAATATTAGTCTAAATGATACATTTTGTGCACACTAAATTTAGGATCAACAAAGAGGAGTAAGTTAACGGTCCTTTAGCGAAAGCATTCCCTTTTTTAATTGTTAATTAAATACTGAAGATGAACTCAAATGCCACCAACTTTAGCCAACTTGACGATACCTTAATTATCTTTGTAGTTTCAGTGTAAATGAACCCAGTTTCTTGTAAGTATGAAGTTTCATTTTATTATTCTTTTGTGAAAATTAGTTCCATTTTAACATAATTGGCCCTTTTTTTAGGAATATTTTTTAACTACCGGAAATATATCTTAAGAGCTAATTTTGTATTCTTTTACACATCTTGAGCTGGGAACTAATGAAGACCCTGAGGAGTGTTTTTAAAAATCACAGCTTAGGCAAGTGCCTTGGTTTAGCTAAATTTTTCCCATTTTCCAACCATGACAAGAGCACGGTTTGTACCTTAAACAATTTACTTGTCAGACTTTTCTTCATAGTACTTTTATATTTGACAATGCATTAAAGCAAACCCGAGAAAAAGAGATACATGTCGAATCTAGCTAAGTCTGGCGATAATTTACAAATGTACACAACGGTTAAAAAAAGTTTACTGACTATAAACTCATTTCTACCCGCCTCCTACCTACTTCTTCAAAAATCTCAATTTGGAGGAGGTTACGAACTCTAGCCGCCCGCTGCTGACCTTCCAACACCCCTCCTCTCCTTCCTCCTTTCTCTTTGCTTTCTTCTCTTTATTTTTCTACTATTGCTTCTTCTCCTCTTTCGTTCTTCTCTGATGGGTCCTTGCCCGATCTGCCCTCAAATTTTGAGCTCGCCACCATCACAGTATTCACCACCAGTTCCTCAGCGAGTGATTCTTAAATTCCCTTCTCTCCTCCGCTTTGTTCCGAACAAATAACGTCGAAGCGTATAAGCTCTTCCCTCTCATTCCACTTTAACAATGATGCCTAATGGTGGCTAATAGGAGGATGACTTGATGACGCTGCTTTTGTTAGGGATTTCCCACTGGAAACCCCTTGCCCATGATCTTGTTGAGTTATTCGATGCAATCAACACAAACCACCAAGCGCATATGAGATCAAACACACCAAAGCACATAAATTTGTCTCGGTTGGGACTTTCGCCTTAATCCGGGGGAGAAGAAACCCAGGATGTTATTCAACTAGAGAAGATATAAGAATATTACAATTCTCATCACGACCCTCTCTCAAGCCTCACCAGCAAGTACTAGTTGTTTACAATTAGAGAAACTCTCAAGCTTCGCCTTCAATAAAGTACACTCTCTCTTGGCTCTCAATGGAGACCAATAACAATAATTTATAGAGATCTAGAGAAAACCTAGTTTGATATCTTGATACAATAACCATTGGATATTCCTAAAGAGATAATACGATAGGAGCTGTTAGATCTAACTTGAAGAACAAGTTGGGCTTGTAACGAATCACCAAGATCCGACCCAAATAACCCATCAGCGTCGCTGTCGGTCGACCACACCACAAGGTCGGTCGACTGTCCCCCTCTCGGGAACTTCTACAAGTTGGGCGGTCGACCGCACCCCATATACGGTCGACCGCGCGGTCGATGGCAACTCCACCTGCTGCTGCTGCTAACTGTTTTCCTTGCTTCCACTCCGTCTCTGATCGTCTCGATTCCTCCATCGTCTCATCGTCTTCTTATCCAACATAGTATGCAAGACATAAACCCAACAATAATCTCCATCTTGGATTGCATACTCATGAATCCATACCTGTGTGATTTAAAACTCTCTTGACTCTTTTCCTTCTCTTCTTGCAAACAACTCGTTTCAATGGCTTCCTCTGCTAGTTGAATCTATCTCCACCTGTTTTTCTCCCGTTGTATGCCCCCCCTCAAGGGCACTCACCAGTAGATGTAATCATGGAGGTGCCACCCTTCACACGAACTCCACCTACCTTAAGGCTCTCTCCACATTCCGATGATATTCGAACGTTGCAGTCTCGCTCGGATGATTCTAGTGACGGCATACTAGATGGTGCTTTAGGAACGATGGGCTTCAAACCACTTGGCCAAGGTTTCATGTTCCTCCAAAGCTGGTAGAGGTTGTGTTGAACCTTCCTAATCCCCCTCTTACCCTTCATCACCTTGCGATAACTTTTCCAAACTGAGCGAACTCCACCTGGATCTGTGTACCTGCAGTCATGAGCTTCTAGAGTTCTCATGGGAATAAGGCTCCGCTTCACCAAAGGAATATGCATGCCCTCCTTTAGTGTGTGTCCCCTTCCGCATGTCATATTCGACTCATTTATTTTCTCACATCTTACTTCATAAATCTTATCAACCTTCGTTTCTACACAACGATATGATGCAAATTTGCAAGTAGAAACCATCTCCCTCTCGGAACAAACTTGAGAAGAACTAATCGAATCAAAAGAACAACCGGAAATCACATCTAAAGGACTTGAAACAAAAGCACTGTTTAAGCCATCACCTGATTCAGCAACACTTGATTTGGCACCCCTCTGACTCAACCACTTGCAACAGTCTCTCATGTAATGCTCAATCCCTTTGAACTGGTGGCCACGGACCTTACCCCGATATACACTTTTCTTTCCAATCAAAGTACCATCCACCTCCAAGCAACCCACAGAAGTTGATGCCGATTTCTGACTCTACTTCCTAAGTGCATCCTCCTCCAACCCCTTGATCATACCTGCTATGAAAAACTTCTCCTTGGTAGATTTCTCGCCTAGCATGGTTATCATGTTGGATGGATTTGGTGGTGAATAAATTGAGTTGGAAACCTTTAGATCATCTGCGCTGAACGCCCTCAGTTCAGATAAATCCATATTGAACTCCACTTCATGATCTAGAAGAGCGGTACTTTCCTTCATTGAAAAACCCCACAACTTTCTTCGCTGGTACGTCCGACATTGTGATGACGATCTCGAGTAGTTAGTTCTGAATCTTGCCCAAAGACTCGCCGTACTTCTTCTATACCTGACTTCATTCGTCGATGACAACCGGATTAAACCCAAGGCTTCTGAATAAATCTTCTTCCACTTTTCCTGCTTTGTGCCGATTGGTCTCCCTTTATCTCCTTCTAGGACTAGATCCAAGTCCTGTTGAACCGATGCTTCATGCATGTCCACCTTCAAGAGATTAAAGTTGATCTTGCCTTTAAACCGCTTGACCTTCGTGATTTGATCTGCCATCATCTCCAAGGAACTCGAACAAACCCTTGAACCTAGAAGCTCTGATACCAGTTGTTAGGGATTTCCCACCGGAAACCCCTTGCCAGGATCTTGTTGAGTTATTCGATGCAATCAACACAAACCATCAAGCGCATATGAGATCATACCAAACACACCAAAGTACACAAATTTGACCCGGTTGGGGCTTTCACTTTAATCCGGGGGAGAAGAAACCCAAGATGTTATTCAACTAGAGAAGATACATGAATATTACAATTCTCACCACGACCTTCTCTCAAGCTTCACCAGCAAGTACTAGTTGTTTACAATTAGAGAAACTCTCAAGCTTCGCCTTCAATGAAGTACTCTTTCTCTCTTGGCTCTCAATGCAGGCCAATAACAATAATATATAGAGATCTAGAGAAAACCTAGTTTGATATCTTGATACAATAACCATTGAATATTCTTGAAGAGATAACCCTACGATAGGAGCTGTCAGATCTAACTTGAAGAACAAGTTGGGCTTCTCACGAATCACCAAAATCCGACTCAAATAACCCATCAGCATCGCTGTCGATCAACCGCACCACAAGGTCGGTCGACCGTCCCCCTCTCGGGAACTTCTACAAGTTGGGCGGTCGACCGCACCCCATGTACGGTCGACCACGCAGTCGACCGCGCAGTCGACCACAACTCCACCTGCTGCTGCTGCTGATTGTTTTCCTTACTTCCACTCCGTCTCTGATCGTCTCGATTCCTCCATCGTCTCATCGTCTTCTTCTCCAACATAGTATGCCAGACATAAACCCAACAATCTTCACATTGGATTGCATACTCATGAATCCATATCTGTGTGATTTAAAACCCTCTAGACTCTTTTCCTTCTCTTCTTGCAAACATCTCGTTTCAATGGCTTCCTCTACTAGTTGAATCTATCTCCACCTGTTTTTCTCCCGCTGTATGTCCTCCTCAAAAGCACACACCAGTAGATGTAATCATGGAGGTGCCACCCTCCACACGAACTCCACCTACCTCAAGGCTCTCTCCACCTTCCGACGATATTCGAACGTCGCAGTCTCGCTCGGATGATTCTAGTGATGGCATACTAGATGGTGCTTTAGGAACGATGGGCTTCAAACCACTTGGCCAAGGTTTCCTGTTCCTCCAAAGCTGGTAGAGGTTGTGCTGAACCTGTCCAATCCCCCTCTTACCCTTCATCACCTTGCAATAACTTTCCCAAACTGAGTAAACTCCACCTGGATCTGTGTACCTGCAGTCTTGAGCTTCTAGACTTCTCATGGAAATAAGGCTCGGCTTCATCAAAGGAATATGCATGCCCTCCTTTAGTGTGTGTCCCTTTCCGCATGTCATCTTCGACTCATTTATTTTCTTACATCTTACTTCATAAATCTTATCAACCTTCGTTCCCACACAACGATATGATGCAAATTTGCAAGTAGAAACCATCTCCCTCTCGGAGCAAACTTGAGAAGAACTAATCGAATCAAAAGAACAACCAGAAATCACATCTAAAGGACTTGAAACAAAAGCACTGTTTAAGCCATCACCTGATTCAGCGACACTTGATTTGGCACCCCTCTGACTCAACCACTTGCAACAGTCTCTCATGTAATGCTCAATCCCTTTGAACTGGTGGCCACGGACCTTACCCCGATATACACTTTTCTTTCCAATCAAAGTACCATCCACCTCCAAGCAACCCACAGAAGTTGATGCCGATTTCTGACTCTACTTCCTAAGTGCATCCTCCTCCAACCCCTTGATCATACCTGCTATGAAAAACTTCTCCTTGGTAGATTTCTCGCCTAGCATGGTTATCATGTTGGATGGATTTGGTGGTGAATAAATTGAGTTAGAAACCTTTAGATCATCTGCGCTGAACGCCCTCAGTTCAGATAAATCCATATTGAACTCCACTTCATGATCTAGAAGAGCGGTACTTTCCTTCATTGAAAAACCCCACAACTTTCTTCGCTGGTACGTCCGACATTGTGATGACGATCTCGAGTAGTTAGTTCTGAATCTTGCCCAAAGACTCGCCGTACTTCTCCTATACCTGACTTCATTCGTCGATGACAACCGGATTAAACCCAAGACTTCTGAATAAATCTTCCTCCACTTCTCCTGCTTTGTGCCGATCGGTTTCCCTTTATCTCCTTTTAGGACTAGATCCAAGTCCTGTTGAACCGATGCTTCATGCATGTCCACCTTCAAGAGATTAAAGTTGATATTGCCTTTAAACCGCTTGATCTTCGTGATTTGATTTGCCATCATCTCCAAGGAACTCGAACAAACCCTTGAACCTGGAAGCTCTGATACCAATTATTAGGGATTTCCTACCGGAAACCCCTTGCCAGAATCTTGTTGAGTTATTCGATGCAATCAACACAAACCACCAAGCGCATATGAGATCATACCAAACACACCAAAGTACACAAATTTGTCTCGGTTGGGGCTTTCGCCTTAATCCGGGGAAGAAGAAATCCAAGATGTTATTCAATTAGAGAAGATACATGAATATTACAATTCTCACCACGACCCTCTCTCAAGCCTCACCAGCAAGTACTACTTGTTTACAATTAGAGAAACTCTCAAGCTTCGCCTTCAATGAAGTACTCTCTCTCTCTTGGCTCTCAATGCAGGCCAATAACAATAATATATAGAGATCTAGAGAAAACCTAGTTTGATATCTTGATACAATAACCATTGGATATTCTTGAAGAGATAACCCTACGATAGGAGCCGTCGGATCTAACTTGAAGAACAAGTTGGGCTTCTCACGAATCACCAAGATCCGACCCAAATAACCCCTCGGCGCCACTGTCGGTCGACCGCACCACAAGGTCGGTCGATCGTCCCCCTATCGGGAACTTCTACATGTTGGGCGGTCGACCGCACCCCATGTACGGTCGACCGCAACTCCACCTACTGCTGCTGCTGACTGTTTCCCTTGCTTCCACTCCATCTCCGATCGTCTTGATTCCTCCATCGTCTCATCGTCCTTTTATCCAGTATAGTATGTAAGACATAAACTCAACAGCTTTTCCCTCCCACCTTGCCTTAATGATGGTGCTTGAATGGTGGCTGAGAGGAAGATGAATCTAGAAAGACAAGAATGTGATATGCCTTATGGATGAGGAGGCTCACATGATAGAAGTCGGGTCATCGGTCATCAACATATGAGCAGAACCAATATAAGGTTTGAGAATAAGGGGATGATTCTCTAAGAGTATCCACTATCGTTTTCTAAAGCCATTACTAAATATAGCATTTAGAAATAACAATAAAAGGAACACGCTGCAGTCGTCCAAATCTTAAAAATAGAAGCGACGGATGAACATCATCCGTCTTTGTAATTTTTTTTTCTTTTTCGGTATTCGGTGATTTTAAACGAAAGAAAAAAAAATCAAAAAAAGTCAAAAACCTCCCAAACGGATGAAGATCATCTGTTTGGTGGGTTTTGACTTTTAAAATTTTTTTTTTTTTGTTTAAAATTATAAAAAAAAATCAAAAAAACTCATTTTAAAAAAACATCATCCGTTTGGGTTTTTTTAGTGATTTTTTTTCCCCCGACGAGAGATTCATCCGTCACTCGGTTTTTTTAATTTTTATTCAACTAGACGGATGATCTTCATCCGTCCCTTTTATCAAACGGATGAACATATTCCGTCTCCTATATTTAGCAATTGTCTAAAGCCTTCGCTAAGTTTAGTAATCCACTGTGCGTTCCTATCCTAAATTTTGAGTTTTTTTGCAAACGACAACAATGTGTTTTTCTAAAACAATTTCTAATTTTTGAGTTTTTAGCCAACGACAGTGGATGCTCTAATGGTTACATCAAATCTAGTTGTGCGGACTTCTCTCGACATTGAGATTTCGATTCAACCAAGGAATCGTAGCTCCAAGAGTGCCCGAATAGGCGAGGATGTTTCAGATCCGGTAGTATTGGAGTTTTCCAACCAAGGATTAACTGATAGATGAATGATCAGTTCAAACCCAGGGAGGCGAGGAGCTGATAACGAAAGAGTTCATTCCATGATAGGCAAGGATTGTTGAATGTATAGGGAAAATTGATGGAAACACTCCCTTCAAACCAAAATTGATGAAAACCAAATAAAAGTGATAAGATGAACTCTGCCTCAATATCTTATATTCCCTAAAGATAACCACCACCACCACCCCCCCCACCCCCCCCCCCCCCCCCCCCCAACCACACCAAAAAAATTTTTTGAAAAAAAAAACGAAAAAAAAACATATTGAATAGAATATCCTAATGCTCTTAACTTATCCCTACTATTTTAATAGAAGAGTTGGGGTTTGTAACAAACGAACAATAATTTTGTAACTATATAAACACGTATAATACACGTCCAAACTACATCCAATAAATATAAATGTGCACCGCACGTGTAGACCAAATCAAAACATTCAAATATAAACTGTTTTTTTTCTTATTCAATATATATTCATTTAATTTGATGACTTTACTTTTTATAAACGTGCATCGCACGTACATTATACTAGTATAATAAACTAATGGAATAATGTGCATATTTTAAGAAGAAGTATATAGAGGGAAAAACAAAACAAAACAAAAATCTATCGATTTTATTGCCGTCATAGGCCACTTTAAAAAAAATATTTGCGATTATGGGCCAGTTTCGAAACTATTAGTGCTCGTGGGCTAACTTGTGTCACGTCAGCAGCGCCCGCTATTCTCATTAGCGAGCTATTCATTTTGAATGTCACTAATGAGAATAGCGGCCTAAGTTTTAATTTTTTTGAA
The DNA here is from genome assembly GCA_017893485.1 of Hemerocallis citrina. Taxonomy (NCBI): domain Eukaryota; kingdom Viridiplantae; phylum Streptophyta; class Magnoliopsida; order Asparagales; family Asphodelaceae; genus Hemerocallis; species Hemerocallis citrina. The sequence continues at coordinate 213,039,108 of CM030363.1, forward strand.
TTTTTTTGTTTACTGTTGCTATTCCCACTAGCGACCTTAGTATATATGAGGTCGCTGATGAGATTAGCGACCTCGAATGAATGTAGTGAGACACTTAGCGATTCCTAAAGAGCTTTCCCAAAAAATTTAAAACTGAGGTTCCTTTTGGGAATAACGTTCTTAGTATACGAAGATCGCTATTCCCAATAGTGACCTCAATAGGAAACACAATCTCCTTGTTATTTGTAAAATTTGCAAAATAGTCATACAACTAAGGCCTCTATTCGGAATAGCGACCTTAGTACAACTAAGAACTCTATTTCGAATAGCGACCTCAGTTTTAAAAATAAACTGATTGTTATTTTTCAAAGAGTAAAAGCTCTCTAGATTTTACTAAGTATTAGAATACAGCTCATTAAAGGTCGCTAATCCCATTAGCGACCTCATATATACTAACGTCGCTAGTGAAAATAGCGACAACAAACAAAAAATTTCAAATATTTTAAAACAGAGGCCATTGTTTCTATTAGCTGCTTTCAAAATGAAGATATCGCTAATAGGAATAGCAGTCGCTGCTGACCTTCCACAAAGTAGTCAACAAACGCTAATAATTTCGAAACTGGCTCATAATCGCAAATATTTTCAAAAAGTGGACTATTAAGCCAAAAATACTCTAATTTATCTTACCCTCTCTCACCATCCTCTCTCTCTTGCCATCCGAAAGAACCCTAGAGAGACAGCTCTCTCCAAAGTATGTTGTTTCTTCCTCACCAAAAAAAAAAAGACACTCTCCTTTTACTTTAAGATTAATTTTTTAAAAGAAGACTCTCTCCTAATTTTTTAACTCCACTTTGGTAGTATTTTCTAATTTTTACCCATTTTGTAGTTTTTTCTCAAGATCTCGTTTTGAAACCCTAGAATCTTACACTTTGCATCTCAAAATGTAGATCACTATAATGTCCTTTTTGACGGTTTGATGGTCAAAATTAGGGTTTTATTTTTGTTTTTGTAAAATGCTCAAAGTAGGGTTTTCTTTGTTCTGTAAATTTTGGTTCAATTGGATAGATGGGTTTTGTTGATAGATCGACATGAACGAAATGCGGTAGAAAAGATCGGATCTTGTCGTCAATTTCATCGGAATTTGATCTACAAATTCTGACTGGGATTTGTTTGGAATGTTCTGTGTAATTCACTGATTTGGTGTTTGTCTTTGGTTGTGATTGTGTTGTTGTTCATGGGTCGACTGAAATAGGTAACAAATGCGATATTTTTTGGTTATTTACATGAAAACCCCATCAATTTATTCTATTTAGACTCAAATGCTGCATTTCAGTAGTTGAAAGAGCTATTTGGGTTGATGGGTTGGTCAGAATCAGTAAATCTTTGTCCTTTTTCGGTCTGGTTTGGTAATATCTTGAAATGGGTTTTTTAGGAACCCTATAAGGAGTAAGATCCGGTTTGAATTGAGGGAGAAAACAATATCGTTGCCATTTTTTCAACCAAATCGCATGATTATTCTTTTTTCATATATTTGACTCTAGTTTTATCAGTTTAAGCAAAAAATTACTGTTGTATCTACTAGATTGTTTTCTGCTTACTTTCATTTGAGTCATAATAATGTGATGGTTTTTTTAGGAACTGCGATAAAGCTTGCAGATGCTGTAGATGGGTTGATCAGTGTTGCTAAAATTACCTGACTTTCCAGTCAATACAACTAAAATTGTCTGCAACTTATTTCTGCTTAGTTTATATGGATGACGATGGAGGATTGAACATGAGAAACTGGGGATACTTTGAGCAGCCCTTGAAGGGAAGCCTAGGGTTACAGCTCATGTCGAATGTGGCCCCTGAGCGAGATACCAAACCCCGCATCTCAAATGGAGGATTCCTCCATCGTGAGTATCACATGCCTGAACCTTCTCTTCCGTTGGATTTCAATAGGGATGGATGGTACCACCATAATAGGGAGAGTAGTAAACTCCTCCATGTATTAAGCCACCAAGGTTACGGTGTCCCCCCAGATACTTCTGGAGTTCACACCATTCAGATGTTGCAACCTCCCAAAGAGGAGAAAGTCCAGCAGATTGATGATGGTAATGGTCATAGCGATGCTCCTTTGAAGAAGAGGGCTCCAGATTGTACCCTTAAGATCCCAAAAGAAAAGAAACCTAGAAAGGTTAATAATAACCACCAAGCACGAGATAATTCAAAAAATGGATCGGTATCTAAAGGGAAGGCCGGAAAGAAGAATACTGGTTTGGTAATTAATGGGATAGATTTAGATTTATCGGGAATTCCAACCCCAGTTTGTTCATGCACAGGTAATCCACAGCAATGCTATAGGTGGGGAGTTGGAGGGTGGCAGTCGGCTTGTTGCACTACAAGCATTTCGATGTATCCTCTTCCAATCAGTACTAAGAGACGGGGTGCTCGGATAGCGGGTCGGAAGATGAGCCAAGGTGCATTCAAGAAGGTTCTTGAGAAGCTAGCTGGAGATGGGCAAAACCTTTCCAATCCAATTGATTTGAAGACTTACTGGGCGAAGCATGGAACCAACAAGTTTGTGACAATCAGGTAACATGATGTAACAATGTCTCATCTGGATATGTTAGGAACTGCTGAGTAGGTGTAGTAGTTTAATTTTCTGTCTGTTATATTTTAAATGTTGTTTTTCTGGTTCAGATGTTGTGGGTATTATGGATGGTTATGGTATCTTATTTGATCCTTTCAGTCTGTAGTTTAATCTGAGAACTATACTGTCTGATCTAGATGGTTCATGACTTAATAGGTAGAAAGGCTTTCTGATATCATTGTTGATCCATTCTTATCTGTATTTGTTATCTGAGAAGAATTTATTGTGGCTGCATGGTTTCTTAGAAGTATGTAGGAGGTTATCATGGACCATAGATGCCATCTATACTTTCCTAAGAAAAGATAAAAATGCACGCTTGCCATTTCTTGAGAACTAGATTTTTGTGATTTGTAGATGTGATTTCTTAGAATAACAACATAATGTTGACCTTATGATGTAATATGTCTCTCTTTGTTCACATTCATTAAATAGGAGTTTATTGTCAGATCTGTTGCAATAGTTTTTAGGGAAGGCTGAAAATATATATAATGCAGGCCAAATAATGATGACTTAAATAATCATCATTTATTCATATTTATGTTACCTTAGTCAATACTTCGATAAAAGGTTTTAAATGTCAGATAACGGTGTCGTGTCGGCCTAGAAATTTTTGTGTGTATCGGGATATATCGGAGTATCTAATTATGTTAGGTTGTTATGTAGGATAGAAAAAAAATATCCTAGATATGATCTACACGAAATATACATACATTGCATTGAACATTTATCATATAAATAACAAAAATAATACGAAACTAAACGAATTAATGAACACATGCATTATGCTCACAATGCTCATTAATTATGTACAACAGATCATATGATGCAAAACATATATATGCATCAACTAAAATATAGCATAATGAAATTGAAAAATCAACCAAAATAAACGAAATGTATATATTTTAGAAATAGAAACCATAACAAAGTTTGACATCTAATTTGAAACAAAAGAAAAGAACAACTTATAGGAATCTAAGCAAGCCGATAAAGTTTTGAAATGTTATAATCACTTCAAATATAACCACAAGTTATTGGGCTCAATTGGGCTGGTATGGATAATGGTTTCGGGTTGATTTGATTCACACCCGTAAAACCAAAACCTTTTTGAACATATATCACCGACACATTTTGGGAAAATATCGGATGATATATCTGTCAATATACGATATATCGATGATATATTCCCCAAAAAGACATACTAATTATATAAGTATATCGTGTCGGTTTATTCTCCAACTCAATATATCAGATATATCGATGATATTTAAAATGTTGCTTAGATATTTATTCATTTTATTTCTTTAGTTGTTCCAAGGTTTTAAATGTTCGGATTTTGAACTTGTGTTCGATATCAGATGAATGACAAATTTCAGAGATATTGGATAATATTGGTTTGTCGTGTTACATAAAAATATATCTTCAAAATGATATTGTTGTATGCATATAACCCACACATACACTATTTATCATAATATTATTGTATATAATTGAAACAATGCTGATGGCAATCAAAATATATGGTCGTGGGCATGAAAATGCACACAAGTACTGACAATGCACTATAAATTATTTAATGCATACATGATACATAATGTATCTGTATAATAACGTTCAAATATGCAATTGTAGACTAGTTAAACTACGATCAATAAACCCAGATATCTGAAACACTTATGTACTACTATAATAGTAAAACATAATTCACAAGTGTGAGTTTATCTCAACATTGTCATGATGATCATCTATCCACCCTCACACAAATCAGAAGTAATCTTTAGATTTGGGAATCAGGGCATCCAATCTTCAGGATGTATGAACTCGGGTCGGTTCAAGTTTCAGTGGGTTTAAATTGTCAAAACATGCCCCCAGATTGCAACTAAAAAGCATCACTAGTTTTGAGAATTTTACCTTAAACTTAACGGAGGGGATTAAATACAGTTTAGGAGTCCACATCCACATGCTTCGGTAACAAAATTCGGCCTTATCGGCCTAAATTTAGAATAATTAATTTCTCCCATCTCTATCACTGTTATTATCATCAGTCACTACTTTGGAAATATTTCTCGTCAATATGGCCTTTGAAGTCTCACTCAATTTCAATTGTATATGACTGATATGCGACAGAGTATGACCTACCCGATCCACTACAAGGATGTATCTTTCGGTTCGGCCAATATTTCTTAATTAATGATTTTATGAGCTTGACAGTGTCTTAGCGTAATATGTAGAAGTTAATGTGCGGGTTTACAAATATTTATTCTGAAATTAAATAAAAACTGCACAGCCCATATCAAAGTGTTCTATACATATCCAACAGCACTGCAAATCACACCGTCTTCGATAGTGGTGATTTCATTTGCATGCTCACAGAAACTGGTAGAAGATGTATATGATATTAAAACCACTCTACAAGGAATTGGGTATGAACAGTTAATTGCTTCAACTATTCTGGTAAATAAAATTCATATAAAATAGAATTGTTATCATCACTTATTACAGATGTCAAAAAATGTGTTTGATTTTAATTAAAACAATCAGTCGGCGACACAATTTATAATCTGGTTTACAACTGGCCAATGCTCAAAATTGGTTTAAAAAGTAGTTGGCTAAAATCAACAATGATTCTGAGATTTTTACATTTGGTTTCAACAAAACTACGAAAGTATGACTTACTGAAAAGTTTTTGTTACCAGGTTGGATTAATCAGCCATCATGATGGGGAAATTTAAGGACTAAGGAGGGTGTCATATAAATTAAAGAGAAACTAGATTTGCCCGTGGACACGTGCCTACGGCACGTCTTCGGAACGATACAACACACGAAAAGCCCTGTAAACAGTAAAACAACAATTATGTAGTTCAAGTTTGAATAGTATGACAATAATTAGTTGTAAATATAAAAGTCCATGTTTCTATTAGTATATGTTGAAAAATAATTACAAATGAGGGTGTAAAATTCAACTTCTTAGAACTTTAAGGATGAAAAATGATGAAATTTAACTGTTGAAGTGATATTTGTTATTTTCAATATAACATGTGCAATAAAAAAAACATAAAAATTCTGAAAATTTTACTGAAATCTTCAAATCTAAATTTCTAAGTAAATAAAGAAAGAATGAGAGAGAGAGATAAAGAGAGAGAAAGAGAAAAATATGAAAAGTGAAGAGAGAAGAGAGAGATAGTAATAAAGTAATGAGTTTTTTAGGTTTTGGGGGGGGGGATTTTAATTTTGGGGTTTGAAATTTTGGGCGGGAAAATATGTTTTGTGAAAATCAATTTAGGCCATTGGTTTTAGAGGAGATTGAATAAGAGCCCCTTGATAGCTTTCTTTGTAATTTATTATATAGATAGCTAATTAGCTACAATAGCAAAGTGCTTCTGGAGTACTCTGTGAAATTCCCATGAACTTTAAAGAACAAGCTCATGAGTGCTTCTGGAGTATTGTACAAGTGACCATGTCTTATTGTTCACACTGCGAGGTTATAAGAAATCTATAAAAAGTGTGGTTCAATGAAGATAATAAGATCAAGAAGTAACAATTGATTTCCATATGTAAGTAACTTGAGGTAGAAGTTGATAAAAACCTGTTGAGATAATTTTGCAATGTGCAACAAAGACAAATGATGCAGCACCATGGTTGCATGATCTTTACAAGTTACTACAGTCAAGAGAACTTAGAGTAGTTTGTCTGTCTAATAGTAGCTGTTTTTCGGGATCTTACAGCAAGGCTGTCCATTGTTTATACTTGCCCAAAACAACACCAACTCATAATGGGTTGCAATGAATTTGATAACTTTAAAAAGAAATAAAGAAACAAAAAAATGGTCATGGTACTACTTCACTAGTAGCCAAGGTGAAAATTCTCTCTTTCCCAAGGTTTTGTTGACAAGATCGCTATCCTCATCTTTTTGCCTCATAAGACTATGTATGAATCTGATGCAAAATTAATTCTGTGCATAGATATCGACAATCAGCCATTTTATAATGTGGATACTAATTTGGAAACTGAATTATCTATAATATCCGGAATAACGAGTACATATCCTGATAAACTAGGTTGAACTCAAATATGTTTTAGATCAGTAGTCAATTGTAATAATGTTGTTAATAGCTGTATATAATCAAGCCTGAATTCATTTATATCAAATATGGATAATGAGTTAATTTGTTAAATGGCCAAATATTATTAATATTGCCTCGAGTAAAGAAACAAATACAAATGTGGTAATACCTATATATTTTGTCCACATTCCCTCTATTTACAGCTGCTGTTGTGTCAACAAATGAACCAATAACATATATGTCACTATTGATAGAGGTTGGTCAAACTAGATGTGGAAAGTTGTCCAACTTGGAGTAAAGTCATAATTTGCAGTGGGAATACCCAACTAGTGATTAAAATCCATGTACTAACAAAGTTTAAAAGACATCTTATTCAGTACTAATATGTCTATGTATGTTAATTGATTTCCTGTTTTATTAAACAGACTACTCAGATCTTTCCAAAATTAGTCTGGATTAAACCTCCAAAACGAACCAGCTAATATTGCAAAACCGTCTTGCATCCTTCAATGAATTTTTGTAAACAATTTATAAATGGCGAGTATTTGGTACCTTTTCCTTTGTACATATTCATACCCACATTTATATCTTGCCTAGAAAACATATATCTAAATAACGTACCAATTTCTGATTGTCAATAAGCTCTTTTGAGATGTGCATATATTGAATAGTTCCTTGAATTGGTTGGATCCAGCTACATTCTCAGGTCCAAATATAATCCACTTAAATGTAAGGCATGCCTAACATGAGAAAGCATTTAGTTTATGATTGATGGGAGGGCTTTAATCACAAAGAATGAGCAGTGAAATGAATAAACTAGCTTTACAAGTTCATAGGTTACAAGTGTATCTGTTGTGTAACTATATGTTGATTAGAATAATGAAATGGAAGATTTTTGCCTTGCCCACATGCATACTTGTTCAACCAAAGAGCGAGAATGGCGCCAAAGCTTCTAATATTTCATCAGCAAGAACTATGCAGACCAGAATTGAATTCCAGCTTAATAAACACAAAATCATGACCACAACAAACTAGAATTATTCAAAATATCAGCAAGTAGTTTTATATATGAACCTTTTCTGGTCCAATCACTGCTACTGTGGCCAATACTATGATATTCATTACACCATTCAACACACTACCTAGATTCTTTCATAAGATGTATTTACAGTTCTAGTTGGATATGCTGATTCTACCCATTATTCACAAGACTTGTCAAACCGTCATTGAGTAGATCAATTCAAGCATATAAGAAATTTCATTTAAGAAGAAAGAGGATTTGTTTGCCATAAGAACTCTTTCAACCATGAGGCTATGAGCATCGCGACACGTATACAATGTGTGTAGCACAGGTCATTCCTAAGTATAAACTCAAGGGCTCAACTCGACATGCATGACTATGAGAACATAACTACTTGATGTTCAATTGTATGTCAATATCTTGAAGTTGTTTCTATTACAAGAATTTTGATAATAAGATAAATTTGTATACTAGTCAGAAGTATGATATTTCTATAGATAAGTCATAATAAACTTAGTATATGCATGTTTCAAGGTAAAGGTGGAAATATTTGTAGGTATGAGACCAATTGGAGATGCACATCATGTTGCAGACAAGCACACACATTTTGAACAAAATTTCCACACATGTTTAATATCTTTTTCTGTTGAAGTTGTATAAAATTCTTTACGAGTCTGTGGTTCAATTAGAACTTAGCTCCTTCTATACATGGTCTCAATTGCAAAGCTCAGAACTTTCAATAGCATAATACGATTGCATAGTTCTGAGGCTTTCTACAAAATTACATTAGTTGATAACTATGTCCTCACTCATATAACGAACCCTGTCAGTAATTTTGCAACACTTTTCGATGCCATACCAATATTTATACATAAATATTTTGTATACGCACTACAGAAGAATTATCTTTTGCTGCCTTTTCACGTTCAAATATTGTCTTAAACATCCTAACTCTATACATCCATATCAAAACAAATGTTGCATCAAATTTTATATCGTTTAGATGTGCTATACATCCTATGATTATTAAAATCATTCACCTTCATTAACAGATGCTGTTCAAGTTCCTGGGAATTGATTCTTATTTTTGCTTAATTGGTTTGTTGCATGCTTTGTAAAATTGAATCTATTAGGCCACTTCATCACTTGCTTAGGGGCGTGCACGACACTTGCAAACAATTATCCCATCACTATCATTTATGATTATGCTACCGACTTGATGTCAAAAACTAGCTGGTTTACTTGATAAAAGCAAAAAGATTACTAATGGTTGCTGATAACATATCTCATGAGTTAAATTTTAAATTTTAACTGGATGAATTGTGTTTGCATGCTAAATTGTGTCATCTGTGATTAAACAACACATCAGCCTATCCATCTCGCTTCTCTTTTGTCGGGTTGGTAGTTTGTTATTCTTCATATGTGTTAAGGTCTTTAATTTTTTTTGTGAAGTTAAATGCTTGCTTCTTTCATTAATTTGGGATATTTGCTATGTTCCAGAAATGTTAGTTCATCCCTTTGAAAATTTCAAGTACTTTTTTGAAAGAAGAATTAGTGCATAGCGGCTTTTAGGGATATTTGTGCAAAATGACTAATTTTGTTTGTCGCTATTTATCACACTGTAAGTAGTGTAAGTAGTGCATGGCGGTTTTTGGTTACTTAAATTGGTTCACTTAGCGATATGCCTGCCCCAAATAATATATGCCATGAAAAGGTATGTTTGTCAAGAACCCTTCTCGTTTGTGGAATATTTTTATATGAAGTATGTTTATTAGATCTTCTTCTTCTATGTTGAAGTCTACTAGTATTAGATCTTCCTGTTATTTTTGGTTGTGCATTTGATGGTCAACCCTCGACATGCTTTGGCAATCCTAGCTTAGTATATTGCTCATATTTAAATGAGAAATTACATGAAATATAAGAAGATTATTGGAGCATGCCTTTTGGTTGCATTTGGGTGATTATCTCTTGGTTACTGTTATGATCAGTCACATTTCTCCCATGTAATAGTTCTGATTGCATATTTGGCAGATGCATGCATGTTCGCAATCACGATCATTTGCTATTCTATTCAGTTGTGTTATCATATGCAATCCCTGTTAGAAAATGAGTGTTTTATACACTATTTACGAACCGATTTTTGAGCAATTTTTTTGAGTAAGATTCTCAATGAATTATTGAGAGATCTTGATTGTTTTGTGTTCTCCTTCGTGAGTAGATCAAAATCATATATTGGTTTGCTAAAATCGGTTAAGGGGTGAATGAGAAATTGTCCCTCAAGGTGAGTAGTTTTCATTCTTAAAATGGGGTTAAGGGAACATAGTTCCACATCGGAAAAATCAAAGGAAATAGAAGAGGATATATAGCAACCTCTTTCTAAGCATTGTAAGATAGCTAGAAGAGGCTATCTTTCGCGCGCGCATGGGGGAGTGTAAATCTCGGACCGGATTACATACGACTTGTGTGCGCCCGCACGACCTGCGGACACGAATGCCAGGCCGACTTGATCCCACCCCGTGCAGAGCCACTTTTTGCTACAGTTTTGATTTTTATTTTTGTAACGGCTGAAATGAATGCAGAAACGGTTCGATATGCCGTTTCAGAGCTGTATTGAATGTTTTGTCTGTCGTTACACTGAAGGCATTCAAAGGTAATGATTGATGTCTGCCGTTACAGTGTCGGCATTCAATTGGCTGTCTGTCGTTACAGTGAAGGCATTAAAAGCATTGTCTGCCGTTACGGTTTTAACCCAGGTTCTATAAATAGAGGTCTCCCCTCCTCAGTTCTTCATGCACAACAAATCTTATTTCTCTCCTTCTCTAAGTATTGTACTGTTCTGTTCTTCGGTTCTGGTTTTTTTATTTGTAAGTTGGTGATAGGATTCAAACGCTGCTACTCGGTTTGGGAGTGCTACGTGGTGCCTACGTAATCGCTCCAGTCGTTGCATTCTGGGAGACAGACGCCTTCGTTCATTCCAGCAATCGGAAGAGGCGAAATTTGTTTTAAGGACACTGTGTGATACATAGGCCTCGATTTCTCAAGTTGTAATCTTCAATTGTTCTTGTGAGTTGTTTATTTAATTATTTATTTTAATTTCTTTTCAGGTATTCTTCCTCTCCTTTTTCCTTCTCTGTATTCCGTGCCTCTCAATCTTTTTATTGTAAAAGATATTTGTTTTAACAAACTTAAAACAGAGTTTTTATTTTCTTGATTTCCGATTTTGAGGCACAATTTTTCTTTTTTTCTTTAATCTGGAAAACTTACACTCGTGTTGTGTAAACTTCAGAATCCAAATGACTACTACATTGGACAATGCTGCAGTGTCTGAAACGGTCTACGTGCTGGTTGCTGATACGACGCAAGAACCGAATGTTGCTGTGGCACGAGTGCCAATGCCCACCGTTGTACCCGTCTCAGTCTTCCATGGGGAGAAACCTGAGAAGTTCAACGGGCAGAACTTTAAAAGGTGGCAACAGAAGATGATGTTCTATCTGACCACACTGAATTTTGCACGATTCTTGAATGAAGATGCTCCAAATCTTAAGAAAGATGAGCAAGATAACCAAGTCATTGCCGCTGTGGATACTTGGAAAAATGCTGATTACTTGTGTAGAAATTACATAATGAACGGATTAGCCGATTTTTTGTATAATGTATACATTGACAAAAGAACAGCTAAAGAACTTTGGGAATCACTAGACCATAAGTATAAAACTGAGGATGCCGGCGCCAAGAAATTCATTGTGGGCCGCTTCCTAGACTATAAAATGGTAGATTCTAAAACAGTGATCAGTCAAGTTCAAGAACTACAACTCATCTTGCATGAGATTCATGCTGAAGGTATGAACTTAAGTGAAAGTTTTCAAGTGGCATGTATAATTGAAAAATTACCACAATGTTGGAAAGACTTTAAGAATTACCTAAAGCATAAGCGAAAAGAAATGGGCATTGAAGATCTCATTGTCAGGCTTCACATTGAAGAAGACAATAGAGGATCTGAAAAGGTTGGACTCGTCAGTCATACATCTAAGGCAAATGTAATGGAACATAAACAACATTCTAACAAGCACAACAAAGGTCCTAAGTTGGGGCCCAAGGGAGGGATCTCTAAGAAGCCGAAGTTTCAAAGCAAGTACTTCAATTATGACAAAATGGGTCACAAGTCTACTGAATGCAGACTTCCCAAGAAGAACAGGAACAGAGAAGCAAACGTGATTCAAGGGATTGCTCAAGATGTTTCTGATATCAACCTCTCAGCTGTGATATCAGAGGTGAATATGTTAGGTTCAAACCCGAAGGAATGGTGGATTGACACTGGAGCTACTCGACATGTGTGCTCCAATAGAAGTATGTTCTCCACTTTCAAACCATTAGAGACTGGGGAGAAAATGTTTATGGGGAACTCGGCTACTTCAGAAATAAAGAGCCAAGGCAAGGTAATCTTGAAGATGACTTCTGGAAAGGAACTGACTCTGAACAATGTTGCATATGTTCCTGAAATTCGTAAGAACCTGGTATCTGGTTCGTTGCTTAATAACCACGGTTTTCGTTTAGTGTTCGAGTCGAATAAATTTGTTTTGTCAAAAAGTGAAATGTATGTTGGTAGAGGATATATGAGTGGTGGAATGTTCAAACTCAATGTAATGACCATGGTCAAGAATATGAATAAAGCTAGCTCTTCTACTTATTTGCTTGAGTCTTCCAATTTATGGCATGGTAGACTAGGACATGTTAATTATGATACTTTGCGAAGCCTAATTAACTTGAATCACATACCAACATTCCAAATTGATTCCAAACACAAATGTGAAACTTGTGTTGAGGCAAAACTAACAAGATGATCGTTTAAAAGTGTTGAAAGAAACACTGAACCACTTGATCTAATTCATACTGATATTTGTGATTTGAAAATGATACAAACAAGAGGTGGTAATAAATATTTTATTATCTTCATTGATGATAGCACAAAATATTGCTATATATACTTGCTTAAAAGCAAGGATGAAGCTATAGAAAAATTTGTTCTCTATAAAAATGAGGTTGAAAACCAACTCAATAAGAAAATTAAGGCGCTAAGAAGCGACCGAGGTGGAGAGTATGAATCGTCAATTGCTGACACATGTGCTAAGCATGGGATTATATATGAAACGATAGCATCTTATTCTCCTCTGTCCAACGGTGTTGCTGAGAGAAAGAATCGTACATTGAAAGAAATGATGAATGCAATGTTAATAAGTTCTGGTTTGCCACCAAACTTGTAGGAAGAAGCTATTCTTTCAGCTAACCTTTTGAATAAGGTTCCCAAAAAGAAAAAGAGAAAACTTCATATGAATTATGGAAAGGAAGAAAACCATCCTACAATTACTTGCAAATGTGGGGATATCTTGCCAATGTGGCAGTACCTCCACCTAAGAAAGTGAAAATAGGACCAAAAACAGTTGATTGTATTTTCATTGACTATGCACTTAACAGTAATGCCTATCGGTTCTTGGTGTACAAATTCGATATCACTGAGATATCAAAGAACACGATAATGGAATCTAAAAATGCATCGTCCTTTGAAGATGTATTTCCATGTAAGTCAAAGGAGGAACCAAGTTCCTCCAAACGAACACATGAGACTATTAGTGAAGATAGTGAAGACCAAGATAAAGAAGTTGAGGCGGAACCTCGACGCCGTAAAAGAACAAGAATGGAAAAATCTTTTGGTCCGGATTTCTTGACTTTTATGCTTGAAGGAGAACCCCAAACCTTCAAGGAAGCGGTGAACTCTAGTGATGGTCCTCAATGGAAAGAAGCCATCTAGAGTGAAATTGATTCTATCTTGCAAAATCATATTTGGGAACTAGTGGATCTTCCACCGGGTAGTAAACCTTTAGGTTCCAAGTGGATCTTCAAGAGAAAAATGAAACCTGATGGATCAATTGATAAATACAAGGCAAGACTTGTAATTGAAGGTTATAAACAAAAGGAAGGTCTTGATTACTTTGATACATATTTTTCTGTGACGAGAATAAATTCCATTAGGATGGTACTTGCAATAGCAGCTCTACTCAATCTTGAAGTACATCAAATGGATGTAAAAACAGCTTTTCTTAATGGAGATTTAGATGAAAAATCTACATGGAACAACCTGAGGGTTTTTTAGCTCCAGGACATGAAAAGAAAGTGTGTAAACTGGTGAAGTCATTATATGACTTGAAACAAGCTCCAAAGTAATGACATGAAAAATTTGACAATGTCATGATGACAAATGGCTTCAAGATCAATGAATGTGACAAATGTGTATATGTCAAAGACACAGAAAATGGATATGTCATTATATGTTTGTATGTAGATGACATGCTTATTATTGGAAACAATGATCAGATAATTAAATTTGTTAAAAACATGTTAAACTCGAGGTTTGACATGAAAGACATGAGACTAGCTGATGTTATATTGGGAATTAAAATCACAGGAATATCAGACGAGCTTATTTTAAGCCAGTCACATTATGTTGACAATATTCTTGGAAAATTTGATAAAGATAATTCTGGAATTGGCAGAACTCTATTAGATCTAACTTTACATTTATCCAAGAATAAAGGGGAGAGTATTTCTCAAGTAGAATACTCTAGAATCATAGGCAGTCTAATGTACTTAATGAGTTGTACAAGATCAGATATAGCCTATGCAATGAGTAAACTAAGTAGATACACGAGTAATCCTGGAAGCGAGCATTGACAAGTAATTATAAGAGTACTGAAGTACTTGCATTTTACTCGTAACTACGGGCTGCACTATACAAGATACCCAGCTGTACTTGAAGGATACAGTGATGCGAACTGGATATCGAGTGATAATTCAAAATCCACTAGTGGCTATGTGTTTACACTAGGTGGTGCAGCAGTTTCTTGAAAATCCTCGAAACAAACAGTGATCGCTAAATCCACGATGGAATCTGAATTTATTGCATTGGACAAATATGAGGAAGCGGCTGAATGGTTACGCCACTTCCTTGAGGATATTCCAAGGTGGACGAAGCCTGTGCCTCCAATCTGCATACATTCAGATAGTTAATCTACAATTTGTAGAGCACAGAGCAATATGTATAATGGTAAATCTAGATATATTCGTCGAAGACATAATACCATTATACAACTACTCTCTACTGGGGTTATCTCTGTGGACTATGTAAAGTCAAAGGATAACATTGCGGATCCGCTAACCAAAGAGTTAAACAGAGAGTTAGTTGATAAATTATCGAGGGGAATGAGACTAAAGCCCATGAAAGAATAAGTCGATACAATGGACACCCAACCTAGCTGACTGGAGATCCCAAGATCTAGGTTCATAGGGACAACTAAATTGTAAAGACCAAGTTGGATCACTGTGGGGATTTTCTCATGTCCATTCCCATGATGAAACAGTGATACCCGTAAGGTAACAGGTTAAGTTAGGCTTTTAATGATTCTTATGCGTCGGATATCTGAGCAGAGTAATACGGGTTACTCTTAAGTAAGAAATCACCTATGTAAGAGGAAAGAAGGGCCGCTTCCAAGGGAATAATATAGGGCAATATTTCTGTTAAACTCTTGCAGAACCAGGCGTATGTTCATGGCCAAAACGAACATAACAGTGAGAACTGAAAATGCGTTAGAAAGATTTCTGTGTGAGATATGTCATCGTTTACACAAATGACAGAACAGCTCAAAGACATCGCGTCTACTGTTTAGTTAGTAAAGTAAACATATTTTCATAAGAGAAGGTTCAAAGGGTAACACCTACCTATCCTATGCAGGAATCAATCGTTGAATTCTATCACCAAGTCTGTCGTGTCAGTCTGTCGTGTCTGTGGTCGTCAATTTTCATTCACGTGGGGATTGTTAGAAAATGAGTGTTTTATACATCATTTACGAACCGATTTTTGAGTAATTTTTTGAGTAAGATCCCCAATGAATTATTGAGAGATCTTGATTGTTTTGTGTTCTCCTTCGTGAGTAGATCAAAATCATATATTGGTTTGCTAAAATCGGTTAAGGGGTGAATGAGAAATTGTCTCTCAAAGTGAGTAGTTTTCATTCTTGAAATGAGTTAAGGGAACATAGTCCCACATCGAAAAAATCAAAGGAAATAGAAGAGGATATATAGCAACCTCCTTCTAAGCATTGTAAGATAGCTAGAAGAGAGGCTCTTTTTCGCGCACGCAGGGGGGGTGCAAATCTCGGACCGGATTACATGCGACTTGTGTGCGCCTGCACGACCTGCGGACACGAATGCCGGACCGACTTGATCCCACCCCGTGCAGAGCTAAGTTTTGATTTTTCTTTTTGTAACGGCTGGAATGAATGCAGAAACGGTTGTCTGCCGTTTCAGAGCTGTATTGAATATTTTGTCTGCCGTTACACTGAAGGCATTCAAAGGCAGTGATTGATGTCTGCCGTTATAGTGTTGGCATTCAATTGGCTGTCTGCCGTTACAGTGAAGACATTAAAAGCCTTGTCTGCCATTACGGTTTTAACTCAGGTTCTATAAATAGAGGCCTCCCCTCCTCAGTTCTTCACTGCACAACAGATCTTATTTCTCTCATTCTCTAAGTATTGTACTGTTCTGTTCTTCGATTCTGGTTTTTTTTATTTGTAAGTCGGTGATAGGGTTCAAACGCTGCTACTCGGTTCGGGAGTGCTACGTGGTGCCTACGTGATCGCTCCAGTCGTTACATCCTGGGAGACAGACGCCTTCGTTCATTCCAGCAACCGGATGAGGCGAAATCTGTTTTAAGGACACTGTGTGATACACAGGCCTCGACTTCTCAAGTTGTAATCTTCAATTGTTCTTGTGAGTTGTTTATTTAATTATTTATTTTAATTTCTTTTCAGGTAGTCTTTCTCTCTCTCTCTTTTTTTTTTCTCTGTATTCTGTGCCTCTCAATCTTTTTATTGTAAAAGATATTTTTTTTAACAGTCCCATACTGTGACTTCATAATCTCATTACATTGTATCCAGTTCAAATTGGGTCGACCCGGTCGTCTGCATTTGGGTTAATGATATTTTCCTTCTACATATCACTTGCAATTAGTAACTAATTTCTTAAATGCACTGTACCCATAATTGACAGGTTTCATTCATCCAAGGCTACTTGGAAAGGACTTTGCATAAGATATAATATAATAGTATCTATAAGCAAAAATAATGTCATATAATTCTTATTCAAATGTATTATTATTTTACTAACATTTCTCAATTTAATAAACAGAAGAGAGTAATAAATCTTTAAGAAGAAATACAATTTGTGGCAAATTTAGAAACGAATTTATGATGATAAAATTTAGAAACAGATGATAAATCATATTACTCATAAAACAAAATCAAAATACTACAAAACAAGTTTTTTTTTATTTATTTTGTTATTTATATATATTATAGTATCTTTTTGATGAAACGGATAGAGTCTGAAGACTCCAGCCATATAAATCAATATATATTAACGAGTCTATACAAAGGGGGTTTTACCAGGAGTAAAACAATAAAAGAGAAGAAGCTCCCTAACAAAAACGTAGATAAAACTATTCACATGAATTTACATGATACCAAAAAACACACTAAGGGCGGCTAACTCTGCTGCAAAGAAGAGAAGAGCAGCGACTGACGCCCGAGATGAGGACCAGAAGGGATCTGGAGGCCTCGCCAACGCCCAGGTGAGCAAGTGCTCGTCACACTATCCTAGCGCGGCTGCAGTGAAGAGAGAATGACTCTGGCAAGCTAAGACGCGCTGGGCAAAGCGGGAAACATACCACCGAAAGCAGACAGACAACACTAGCTGCCGATGGGGGTGGTTCCCGAACCAAAGTCACCTGAAACCACTCTCAGATAGCAGGGAGGCCAAGGAGTTGGAGTCTTCGCCGATGCAAAGGCAAAACCCTACCAAAACCCTGCCAACACAAATATATTATAGTATCAAACTGCACATAACACAAATACGTATTTTAGGTGAAAAGAGAGACTTCAAATCTTTTTTATGGTCGCGAGAGTTTGGGGCCTCAGTGCCTCGCTTTACTTCACAAACTCTTTGCCATAGGAACTACTACAACTCAACTCAGTAGTGACAAAACTTAATTATTCTTTTCTATCTTATTTTGATGTGCATCGGCATCGCAAGCACATGTGTTTCGTTAGATCTCTCCATCCCAAAAGCTCATCTACTGACTTATTATACGGTGATGTGAGTTGTGGGGCCAATAAAGAGATTGCTGAGCTTCTTCACGGCTTCTTCCTCACTCAATTCCCGATCAAATATCTATCTCCATGTTCTCTTTCACTTAAGCTCACCTGTCCATTCACAGTTTCAATTTATTTTTAGGTTTGCAACACTAGAAACTTCATGTAACACAGGTTCTAATTTTAATGTTCGATCTCAACATTTTTTTGTATAATGTAACCTAGCAATAAAGAGACTCGATGATTATTGCTTGCATGTAAGGCTGGCAATGGGTCATGTTTGGATCGGACTCATGTAAGCCTGAGCCCGAATTTTAAAATTGAGCCCAAGTTCGGCCCAATTTAGCTGCGGGCTTAAAATATTGGTTCGAGTCTGGCCTAATTGAACCCTCAAAGAGGAGTGGGGTCTAGGGCCAAATTAATTATGGACTTTTAATATATAATTTTCTAATATTAACATAACAACATTAAGAATATTTCTTCAATTTTTTTTTTAAAAAAAAACAACTTGATTAATTTTTGTAAAATTATCTAATTTTGTTAATTTATATTTTCATACTATATTTGTAAGGCATCAATTTTCTCTATGTAAACTATAATATCATTTCAACTTATATAAATGAACTAGGTTTGTCCGTTGACACGTGCCTACGGCACGTCTTCGGAATGGTGCACCTTATTTGATTATATAAAATAGTTTTGGAGGTTCAACAAATTAATTGAAGTAGCAAATATATTATATGAGAAATTTTTGGGAGTCCAGCAAAAAATATATTATATGATTATTTTTAAAGTTTTCAAATCTTTAATTTTTTTAGTTTTTTATTTTTTTATTTTTTTTAAATTTTTGAAAATTTTATTTTCTTAATTGTTTGAATAAAAGAGGGAGACAGAGAGAGAGAGAGAGAAAATAATTAAATAAATATAGGAGTTGTTTTGGGTGGGGGGTTTGAATTTGAGTTTTGGGAGGGAAAATATGTTTTGTGATGTTAGATCTGGGCCTTTGATTTTTTTGGGGATTGAAGGAGAGCCACTTGATAGCTTTCTTTGTGTTTTATTATATAGATGTTAGATCAAAGGAAAAAAAACCCATATGAATGAATGAATGAATAAACAAACGTGATTTTTTAAAATAATTATGACTATACATAATATTAATATAAATCTTCTTATGCATATGTATATGTGTAATGTATACATGGACATGTAGATGCACAAATTTGATCCGGGTCTGTCGGACATAGATACTTGAGTCCGAGCCCGGCTTGAATTTTGTTCGGGCTAAAAAGTTGAGCTCCGAGCCCAACCTAAATTGGTAAATGATTAGCTCAAGCCCGCAAATAATCGGGTGGGAACTTAATTGCGTGTGTAAACAATCAGATTGATGGAAAGCATATGCAGTCTGCAATGTATGTGTTCGATTTTTGTCTACAATGATTTTGTCAGCAATGTGTCTTGCTCTGCGTGCATCTTAGTCTCAATCCTTTTTAGCAGCTATACCGTCGGCCCTTTTGATATGAATAGTTAATCTTCGTATCAAAATATGTACCTGAACTCCTGCTGGTACAATTTTGGCATGAGCGAGGATATGATCAAGCTTCTTGCACGTAAAGTTGCTGACCTCAATAGACTCGGTGAGCGCAAGGGTTTGGCATTCCTCTACTGCCTCCCACGTGCCTCGCATGTCAAACGGAATCAGATCCTCCCTTTCTCGTCTCGAAAGGGAAAAGGGTAAGAGTACCATGAGAAACATGCCAGACCCCCAAAACCACCCCCAAAAGAGGCGAGAGTTGGTAGTATTGGGTCCTGAGCTGAGATTGGGAACGTCTTATTTGAGGAAGAAGACGAGTAGCGGAAGAGTTAGCGACAGAGAAGCTACCCAAAAGGGGAGAGAGTCAGGGGTTGGAGTGGTTGAGCTGACAAAGGGGAGAGCTCAGAAGGGAAATGGAGTGGGTAGCGACTGCAAAGAGGAGAGAGCTATTGAAGTTGGTGAAGGAAAGAGGGCAGAGAGGCAGCCTTTGATAATCACGCCCCCATCACAGGGAGAGCCACGTGGAGAAGGCGCCAGCAACGAGGCGTCTTTCAACCCACGTGGAACGTTAAAAATAGCGGAGGGTGGCTTTATCGAGGAAGGGGGTCTGTTGAACTGCGAAAGAGGATCCACTTTAACGTGCGCTGGCGGTAAACGGTGGGATAAAGACGTCTCGAATGAAGAGATTGGAGGTCTGCTCACTCGCGGAGCAGCATAACAGCTTAAGTTGGCCAGCGAGATCAATTTGGCTCCAGGGGAGGGTATTTATAACAAATCTAATTGTGTTAGTGGGCCCAAAGAGGGGTCCCAACAAAATGAGTCTCAACTTTCGAAGTATAGTGGGCCCACTGAGGGGTCCACTTCGGGAAATCATGCCAATCTAAGCGAATCACCAGCACTCTGTGGGCTCAATGAGGAGTCCGTCAAGGGAGGGCTTCCTATACAGGCGGTTATTCAGCAGGCTGATAGTGATGAGGACGTCGAAGGGCGTCTGAATTTGGAAGTAGATTTTACTTTTTCGGGCGGGGAGTCAGAGGATCTCGAGTTTATTGCTGACACACAGAGGGCACTCTCTCCAGATCTGGTCTTATCCACCTTCCCAGAATCAGCGCCTGGTTATAGCGCTGGAGCATCAGTTAGGACTGCTGGGTTCAGGGTACAGCGATTTCCCAAGAGGGCTCATATGGAGTCCTTGGATGACTACCTGGAGGTAGCTGCGGCGGACAAAGCAGCAAAATTCGATGATGGAGGTACGAATTTTTTTTAGCATCCATCTTAAATTTTATGTCAGATTCAGATGTGTTTACTCTTGCTCAAACATGTGGATTAGAAGTCTGTGACAAAGAGCGTAATGCTCTATTGCTCAACAAAATACGGGGTTGTGAAACTAAACGGGCTACGACGAGCTCGTAGGAAGACTTGCGAACATGCCAAGAGTTGACGGTGTTCTCGGAGGAAAACACCCGTCCTACAACCACGATCAACCTAAACACGGTTACACAATGAATACACTATTCTGGAATGTTAGGGGATTGGGGGATAGAGGGAAGAGAGATATGGTTAGGGACGTAATTATGAGTTCCAAGGCAGATGTAGTGGGGTTACAGGAGACCAAACTCTCGAATGAGTTTAAGCTCAAAAGAGTAGGGGTAGCAGAATCAAAGAATGGGTTTTACGCCCATCTGCAGGAGCATCGGGGGGGATTGCTATTGGATTCAACCCGGATGTCTTCACCTGTTCTGAGGAGCACTGCGGAACGTTTTTCCTGACTGTCCGGCTTAAACGATGATCTGATAATTGGATGCAAACTATCACGGTTGTCTATGGGCCGAACGTGGCTACAGATCGTGAAGTCTTCTGGCAAGAACTTACCGGTATTCGCCAACGCTGGCTGGGAGCGTGGATAGTCGGGGGGACTTCAATATCACCAGATTTGCTTTTGAGCACAAGGGAAGAGGATCCAGTGACAGGCACAGAGAAGAGTTCAATAGGGTGATTGCGGAACTAGAACTAATCGATATCTCTATTAATGACAGACTATTTACTTGGTCCAACATGCAAGCAACTCCGATTATGGCCAAATTGGATAGAATCCTTGTGTCCATGGATTGGGAGGCTAAATTCCCATTAGCTAGCGCTAAATCTATCCTTAGACCGACGTCAGATCACACCCCGGTCCTACTCGATGTCGGGGTACAGGGGTCTCAAAGGCCAAGGAGATTCAGATTTGAGAAGACCTGGTTGGAAATTCAAGGATTTCATCACATGGTTATGGAAAACTGGGCGCTGCCAACTACTGGGATGGATGCAGCATCCCGATGGTGTGAAAAAATCTGCAGATTGAGAAAGCGGCTGCGTAGGTGGAATCGGGCCAGATTTTTGACCATATGGCGTGCAAAAGACTCCTTCTTGGAAGGCATTGACGAACTAGAAAGGTTGGAGGAAACTAGAGCCCTGTCACAAGACGAAAGAAACTATCGCCAATGAGAAACTATCGCCAATGAGGAAACAGGCTGCTAGACCTATGAGAAAATATCGCTAATCTTTATAAGCTGGAAGAGATCAAATGGCAGCAAAGGTCGAGGCTTATGTGGCTCAAAGAGGGAGACACGAACACGGCCTACTTCCATCGAGTGGCAAGCACTAGACGCAGGGCCAATCTAATCTTGTCACTACAAACGAACATGGGAACCTTGCAAGACGAAGCTGTGATTTCCAAAATCTTTCAAGATTACTACAAGGGCCTCTTTGGGAAGGATAACGATTTCAGGGTCCCGCTCAAGGAAGACTTCTAGCAAGACTGTCAGAACGAGTCAGCGCAAGCGCTATCTAACTTGGAAACTCCTTTCTCGGAAGTGGAAGTGGAAAATGCCATCAAACAAATGGGAGCAGACAAGTCACCTGGGCCGGACGGTTTTCCAATGTTGTTTTACAAGGTATTCTAGGAGGAAATAAAAGGGGACTTTATGGCGTTGATGGAGGAATTCTTCCATAACAATCTCAGATTGGACATGTTCAACTTTGCAGGAGTGGTGCTGATCCCTAAACGGGCAGAATCTTCAAGGGTGGGGGATTTTAGACCGGTCAGCCTCATAAACTACTCGGCTAAGATCATCACAAAGGTCTTGGCCATCCGCCTGGGAAGCTTAATGGACAGTTTAATTCCCAAAAGTCAGACTGGTTTTATCAAGGGCAGATGTATCCTAGATTGTGTGGCTACTGCAGAACAGGTCATCCACCACTGCCAAACGGGCCAATCTAAGAACTTCCTCCTCAAACTAGACTTCGAGAAAGCATATGACTCCGTCGACTAGGAGTGCTTGATGGAAGCTTTCAGAGGGAGAGGCTTCGGGGATAAATGGGTTAGGTGGATCAAATAGTGTTTATACCCTGGTAAAACGACAATCTCGATCAATGGACAGCTGGGACCACCGTTTCCCTACAAGAAGGGGCTCCGACAAGGGGACCCACTGTCTCCCCTGCTCTTCACCATCGTCTCAGATGTTTTGAGGGGCATGCTCGACAACTGTCGGAGGAATGGCTGGATTTTGCCTATGGCTAGCAGCCACTCTAACCAAGGGTGCACGATTCTTCAATATGCTGATGACACCCTACTATTTGGTAACAGGAACAGGACTGAGACAGTCTGCTTTAAAGGGATCCTCTACTGCTTTGAATTATGGTCAGGCCTCAGAA